>OZ024888.1:16361700-16641700 GCA_964017195.1 Siderastrea radians | reverse complement strand
TGATTATGTGACTGTTTCACCAGTTAATTTGTGAAATTTAGTCACAATAACAGGAAGACTTAACTTGGAAACACGCAACTGGAACATGATCTCTCTCAAGGCTTTCGTTTTCTACTCCTGGGTTACTTTTGGATTAGGTGCATTAGTGTATGCTGGTAAGTGTCGTTTGTAAGGGTTTTTTGTTTTTCACTTTCTTTTTGACGATTTCAAAACAAACAAAAAACAGTTCTCATTAAATATGCAGTCATTATGTACCTTGTAATCATACGAAAAATAGTATTACATGGAAATTCCAAGCATTTAATTCTTAGGTAAAACACTCTCATTTTTTACCGCATATGCATTTAGCGTAACATTTTCAGTTATATTTGAAACGCATTTTTTATCTGTGAATGATCCCTGGTTTCAAACAAGAAGAGTTGATCAAGTTTAAAAAAAAAAAAAGAAATTCAATACCCTAAACATTGAAGGCATTGGGCTGCTCTTCTTTGGCTCACTTCTCGACGGAAAAACTAAACTACTGTTCACTTCAATGTTTCTTCCTTTTTTTCGAAGCTGTTTATATCTGGTAGAGGCGACGTACACTAGAGACGATTCATACTAGCTTCGGTCGAACACAAAACAGACGATTCAGGCGCACACTTGAGCTGAGTCCGTCATTCAACACAAACTAAAGACGATAGCTCACCCGGACAGATTGTCCGCCTCGCATAAATGTGGATTAATCCCTTATCCAATTCTTGATTTAGTTAAATTTACCACAATAGCAGCTTTTAGCCTAATAATGCTGCGATTTTGTCTGAAGACATTTTCATCGTTTTATTTCATTTTTCTGCGGTAATGTCGACGTTCAGTGGAGGGAGCAGAGGATAAGAAAAATTTTACTAGTATCCTGCGACTACTGCAGTATTTGCATTTGTTGTTGTTGTTGTTGTTCGCGTACCGCCGCCGCTACCTTGTTCTCTCACCGCCTCTAACGCAGTCGTTTTTAGGGGAGTCGTGTTTTTGTGGGGAGGAGGGTAATACGACTCCCCCTAAAAACGACTGGGGGGGGAGGCTACTTCTAACAGGCTAATGAATAAAAGGGCGCAAATTCCACTAGCATCAATTGACTTTCAACTGACAACTTGGTGCTTGGAGCAATATTTGCCGGGACTATTTGGAAAACTGCATTTTATCAGTGTATAAGTTTCACTGCCAGGTCGATCCAAGACAAGCAAAACATATGCATGCCATCTTTAGCTTCCAATGCAACGCTATGTCAATATTCATTTGCTTGTACAAATTGTGTTATATTTAGTCAATAAGATCGGCCCTCTCGAAGATATCCACGAATTTCATATTAGCCATGTCTTAGCAGGAATCATCTGCATCTGATGCAGCAAAACGGGAAAAAACTTTTACTTTTATTTTTTAGAAGGGTATCAAGCTCTCACAGACGTTTCGTACGTGCACGATGAACTGTTCCAATTTTCACGACCAAGACAGACAATCCATTTCAATGTGTTCTCATTTTGTGTCTCCTCTCATACTCCTCCTCCTCATTTTTAAAACTTCCTGTGCTAGAAAACACCTGTGATGATCATAATTGATGAGTATTTCACATCTTCTAGAGATCTTCCAAGTTTCGATTGCTAAGGTGGATACTATGAAATCCGTCTCTTACAAAGCCTCAAAGGTTTAATACCTTATCCAAACGCCAGTAAATACAACGCATCTTTCCTGAAAATATTGTTTCAAAAAAAGAGAATAAGACTTCGCCTGTTTACATATGATAATGAGAAATTAAACGCTCAGGTATCCTTAGGAATACGCATTTCTGTTCTGAATAACATGTTGAGGTTTTATTCCACGACTTGCTATAGCCAATAAAATTCAAGCACTAACTTCAATTTACCTTCCGTCTATTAATCGGTTACAATTGTCTTCTTGGCTTTCATTTTCGGTAATACCATTCAAATAGATTTTTGTAAAGCGACAACTATTTCAGAATGGATAATGAAACAGCCAAAAATAAAGACTGAGCGTTTCTTCTGGACTTTATATGGAAATTTTAACCAAAAAAGTTTAATAAGGTACAAAATATCCACCGTTGGTAGATTTTGAAATAAAAGTGACACCTTGGATTGTCAAAACATATCTGTTGTGTACAAGAGCAGAAATTAGTCACCTGTTCCGAAAAATGCGGTCTAAAGCCAGGCAAGTTGTCATGAAAACTGATAATTATTCCATGAAATGGCGTCGTGTTAAAACTCGAAATATGCTTATGGACAAGGTTTCGTGCAGATCAGCGAGGAAAGAATGGAAGCGATAGACTAAACTTATATTGCGTTAAGCGTTGGTCAGAAACCTGCCGGCAATCACCTGTATGACATTATGAAGACAGAAGCAACTATGAGAGAATAGTGAGGCGTAACAGAGTCAACTACCAGTCAGCCAAAACGCGGACGGAAGAGTTGTCTCACTGATTTCAGAAGAACTAAATAACTGTATTCACACAAAAAATCAATACGCATTTGCAGGCACGTTTGTTTCTATATATGTTGTATATTTGATTCGATGCAAATGAGTCGCGTTGTCAAAATGAAAAGACATTTTGATGATACTTATGTGAAACCCAAACTTAGGGGCGTCTGCTAGCAAACTAAGTATATTTCCACAATCTCAGGAAACTTATCGACGGACGGCAACGTAATCCAATACAGTAGAAACCTTTAACACGAAAACCAATGAACGTAATAACAGGGGTACTTTCAAAAAGTAATAACCTTAAAAAAAAAGAGTAGAAACGAAAAGCAAAACAACTGAGGCAGGCAGCCATTTTAGCTACCACGTGATTCGAGTGGCTGTATTAAAAAGATAAATTAATAAAGTCGAGAAGACAACAGCTTAAGATCCCCAATGCTGGTATTGGTCACATTAATGGAGTCTATCACATAGCTGGTCGGTCACCTTCACCCCCCCCCCCTTCTCTTCCTCAGGAACCTAAAGAGGTGTTTTTTTTTTCTCGAATACGGTTTGTAGGACCACTTCTCTTAGTGGAGCTCAAAAGACAGTTTAACATAATACGCACAAGAACTCTGCAATGTGCATTAAAACAAAACTGTAAGGTAGAACATGTAGAATCCGTGCTATTGTTCTTTACAGTGTTCGCGACTGAATACCACCGAATCATAATATTTAAAGAGCCGATACCACACACAGCACTTTCAGGTCACGTGATAAGGACTGAGAAAGTGGACAATGAAGGAAGCTGCCGATTGAAGTGTTATTTGGAGCCAAACTGTGTGTCCATCAATATGGGACCAGCAGACGAGGGACGACTTACGTGCGAGTTAAACAATGCCACAGATGAAAGCCCATCCCAGTCTGCTCTGGACATAAGACTGGATTACACTCACAATGCCATTGAGGTACGAAACACTGGCAAATTTAGCAACATAACTTTCAATTTTTTGCGTAGAAAATAACTTAAAAATGACTTGCAGCTAGTGTTTACATTTTTGCAAGCCGACCGCTGTTCAAATACACAGCGCTTGGTTGGTTGGTTGGTTGGTTGGTTGGTTGGTTGGTTGGTTGGTTGGTTGGTTGGTTGGTTGGTTGGTTGGTTAGTTGGTTGGTTGGTTAGTTGGTTGGTTGGTTGGTTGATGGGTGGGTGGGTGGGTGGGTGGGTGGGTGGCTTATCAGTAAGTTTGTTGTCATAATTAAATGACGACACAAACAATTACAGAAAGAAAGAAACTTGTTAGACTTATTACAAAACACAGCAATGTGTTATAGATACGTGTGATAGATATAGAGGATATTACACGGTCGTGCGGAGATACGAGATTTTTCTTCGAGTGTTGAAAAATATCTCACGAGTGAGTGCAGCGAACGAGTGAAATATTTTTCAACACGAGAAGATAAATGTCGGATCTCCAAGCGGCCATGTAATTTTCTGTCTATTATGAGGACACTGAAATACCAGGGTAACGATTTATTGGACTAATCCCTTATTAGCTGAATCAATATCATAAAATATAGATCTTACCGGGATCTTACGTACATTCGAATTTTGGTCGAAAATAGAGAAAAGATGTAGCTTTTATATGTATTCTGAATATATTATAGCAATAAGGCATAAACGTTTATAAATTTCATTGGCTGAGACTGAAGTAGCCATGTCAACCGTGATATCTTCACATGTGAAAATCGCATCTTCACAGGATACGAAATTTTCGTCACTGGAAAAATCCTGGCATTTCGTCGGTGTCTATATAATAAACGTTTTTGCAAAATGAGACTAACGTTATTACAATTTACGACAAGTATTACTCATCACAACAAATTCTTATTACAATTCACGACCGTTAGAGAGTGGTTGTGTGTAACCGCCAATTTACCAATCTCGTACCCAAAGACATCAGGCTCTTGGTCAGCGGGCGGTCGCCGGGACAGACGTTGGGGTATTAGAACAGCTGGGAGGGAGTGATGAACTCGCCAGCTCAGCTGGTTCGAGGTGTCTGGCCATCGTGACGTCAAGACGTGAAAAGCGCGCGAGTTTGCCAAGTCTTCAAAAATGGCGCTGGCAAACTGATGTTAGAGTTCAGGCTACAAACGTATTTTTGTGCTATTAAGCTTTCAGCTAAGCTTGTTTTCTTGGGTAATAGAATTTTAGTCATCCCTTTTATCGATATAGGTAAGTGACTGCTTGTCTTAACGCTAAAATCACCCTTAAATAATGTTTTAAGAGTCATGTTTACTCTTCGCGATCGAAGAATTACGCGAGAAAATTGTTATTGTCCGCGTCCGAAAAAGTGTGTTTATTTGAGTTATATACCAAAAGGAAACTTCAAACTTGGTTACAGACTAGCCTATAGTTTAATAAAAGTACCCAAGTTGAAACAAGTGGTATAGTATTTACCTAAAAAATGATCACTCCGTTTGTTTAGCTGAGTATCATAGAAGGCGAACCTAGAAGGGTAAGTTTAGTACTTAAACGTTAACTTTTCTTACAGTATTTGCTTCCATCTTCTGTATGAGGAACGAATAGTGACATTTAATTGCTAGGGAAAGAGTAATCGAACTTAGTAAATTTTTGCCACCTCATTTAACCCGTGTAAACTAAACTTTTGCAGAACAACATAAAAATCTGAATCAGCTCGCAAATTATGCGGACGCCAGACGAAACAAATTTTCGCTGATCTGGTTCTGCCCTCTTTTATGAAAACTAATAGATATATTTGAGTACCATCTGGATCAGTGATTCAGTGATTTATTCTCAATACCTCCAGTTTCCTCTAGATTTGCTGTCCAGGTTGCCCAATGTTTTAAAAAGAGTTTGACCGTCTACTTGATCCACAACTGACGATCAAGATGACCGTTTCGCAAATAAATTGAATTGGTCCTGTCATTTGATTTTCAAAGATTAATTAATTTTAAAACAGTCAAACTGAGGACCATTCTAGTGAAGAGAAAGCCTTGTTAACCCTTAACAAGGCCAACCCCTTGGCGTTTTTGATAGACTGTGGTTTTTTTATAATTATTCAAGAAGAGTTCAATCAGTCAGTCACCAGCACAAATTTGGCCGGAAAGCCAGTGCGTCAGCTGTTTTGCTTCGCTGCGAGCAAATGTTGTCGTCTTTGCCGTTTTTTACTAGATAGTTTAGCAAAGTAAGGAATTACTGTGTCACAGTAAACGTTTCCTTACATTGGAGTATTCTTCTCCACATTTTAATGATGTTGAAAGCCACTGGTCATTTTAATGAAATTGTTACACAATTTTATTTTTCTAAAATCGGAAAGAGTTTATTCATATAAAAGTTATGTTTTTGTCTCCAAGCGACACATCATAGGGTTTGTGAGATACAGCTTCTGAAAAGTGATCTTGATCACGATTTCAAGCTATCGACCAAAGCGTCCGTGAAATCTTTTGAGTCTTATCGCCAATTTGTTATTTTGTTTTGAGGACCAATTTGCATTAAGAATACTTTTTATGTTATAGCATGCAGCATACCTTCCGTTGTTTCATTGTTTTGATCTGTTCTTTTGAGAAACTGGACTGTAAACATTTGCGAGGAAGCCATTTGTTAACTTTCCTTTGAATTTCCCGGGCCGGCTTATGTGTGACGTCACGATGGCCAGACACCTCGGATTTTCATTCGCCAATACCCGCACTAGTGCCCAGGCCTAAGTTCATCACTCCCTCCTGTATTAGAATTTTTACCTCAGAAATCCTTCAATCACCGGTTCTTGTTTAGAATAGCCAATCAACAAAATCATACTTTTTCCACTACGTCGGAGTTTCGCCCGGCATCCACCCGCTGATCAAGAAGCCTGAGGACTCTTGGTACGTGGTTGCCCGTTTCAAAATTGTTGCAGTGAAAATCACCATTTATGCGTTATATATCTATCATTTTCAATTTATGCCCGTTTATGTATCCCTTAATTTTTTTTCCATTCAGAATATTTGTCACGATAGCCCTTGCCAGCCTGTAAAGAATACCATTTGTCAAGTCGGGTTTACAAACAAAGGCTACAGATGTGTCTGCCGTCAGGGTTACACAGGGAGTCAGTGTGAAGGTAATTACATTTCGTCAGTGCAGCAATAGACATGTTTAATACTAACAAAGAAGGTGGGGGAAAGTGGCCTATTTCTTGAAGAAAATGCAGTAGAGGTAGATCCTGTCTTCCCTATTTAAGTACCAAGCACTTGTTGTTGCACGTTAAGCTTAAACAAATATAGGAAAAGTTCTTCCGTGTCATAACCATTTCCAGGTATTCGATTTATGTAATATGACTGTAAAAGAGAACTAACATTTTAGGAATTGGAAATGAAAAGTAGGGATACAACACAAACAGCAGTGATTAACGTAATAAAACAACGCTTTTCTCTGAGAACTTGACGTTTCGTATATGCTACAGATGCTACGCGACAAACAGCTTCAAAGGTTGCAATTAAATCAAATTACAAAGAAGTATTTATGCAACAGGGAGTCTGGAACCGAGTTTAAGAACAACGTTCGTAACTGACAAGCTATAGCACATGGAGTTTCAAAGAAGTCCGCTTGTAGAGTATGAGCTTCTCGCTACCAAAGCAGACGTGCGATTTAAAAAAAACAAAGTCTCCTCCATTCTACAGTGTAAGTCCGTTTGCACAATAGCGAATTTGAGATTGTTGAAATGGTCCTACTTAACGTTGTGTCCGGTAAAGATGGTCCACAATGGCTGATATGCGATCAGTTTTCGTGCGGGCTTTAACATGTTTACTTTTCTCGTCGCCGGAAGTGGTCGTTTAGTCTTGCAGATGTAGATGTCGTTGCAATCCCAGCAACTGGCCTTGTAGATCATCCCAGACATTTTTTGAGCTATTGAGTCTGTTCTTATATGGAAAGAAGGATTTCAAGCTCCGTGTTTTCTGGAAAATTATTTTAAGGTCAATACAAGTGCAGAAGATATATGTTGCGTAGGACACAAAGGTCAGGTTATTAGGATGATGCGTTGGTTGGTTGTTCGTCATTGCTGTTTGTATTGAAACCTTCGTCTGAAGTGAAATTCACGTTTGTTTTCGCAAAATACAATTTCATTGTCGTTTACAGCAAAAGATTACCTCAGAACCGCTTTCTAGAGTGAGTTTCCGGTCGTTGTAATTTGTCATAAGCGTGAGTTATATTCCAGTTGGAAGGCTAACGCTAGGCCAAAGATTTACATTGTTGTAGGTTTAATTGCCATCAGTTAACTCCCCCAGTATCGAATATCTTTTATTTAATTGCATCGGTATCATCTCTCAGTGCAGTCGTTCTAATTTTAGTTCTGTTGGATTTATTTGATTCAGTTGCAAATCTCTTTAGGAAGGTTGACAGAGTCAGCTACTTCTAGTACAATTTTTAAAAAACCAACAAACACATTCCCACCGATGGAAGGCTAAACGATGGTTCAGTTTTGTTAAGAATGACTCTTTTAATGCTTGGAAGTTATCAGATATAAATGATATTTGCTTTAAGTGACAAGGTTAGAAACGAGTATCAACTCGAAGACGTCGGGGTAACGTTTTCCAGTGTTAAGGTGTTTCGATACAGTTTTTTTGGGACCATACCTCACTTTTAAAATCGGCTCTTAGACAGTCTTCATCTTGTCGGATCAACGTGAAATTTGCGATACTTGTTAGTTTTCGATTGAACTTTAGTGTGGTTTACATTTTGTGAAAATCGATATTTCCATGACAACGATAAACAAAAATCGTCGAAAACAGTAAAATTGAAATTTTGCGCGATCCAGATTTCACTTTGAAAAGTAAATACCAACATCTTAAACTGTGGTGTATGGCAAACAAAATATACGAGAACAAAAGAATTCTGTATGTTTGTTTTGAAGTAAATCGCAAAAACATTTTCAACCTTAGTTTTTGCATAGTAATAGTAAATGCACCGAAAAATCATCAATGCTTTGATGAAATGCCTAGAAAATAGTGTTAAAATGTGTCTTTTACTTACTATTCTACGCCTAGAAAGGTTTGTTGAAACTGGTGTTCGCGATCTCGAGAACAAAGTGTTTTTCTAAGATCACCGGCGTAATAATTTTGTGGTAATTTTTGAATTTGAGCGCTTTTGTAAAAATCTTAAGAACGGCTCAATAGATTTCGTTAAAACATTAAACACATGTGCTTGACGATGTGACCAATTTTAGTATTGAGTCTTATTAACATTGATTCACTGGAACACTTTTAGATTTAACGTTAAAGAGGACGTATGAACCGACGGGAAAGCTTGCGTTACAAATTCACAGTTGGCAAGTAAATGCTAATATATCCAAAGTAATGCGTAATTCATTGCTTCGTGATTTTTATCTGGTTTCTTTGTTCTTTGTTGTACTGTAGATTACAACGAAAAGTAAAAATCACGGAGGAATGCATCGCGCATTACTTTGAATATATTAACATTTACTTGCCAACTGTGAATATGTAACGCAAGCTTTTCCATCGGTTCATACGTCCTCTTTAACGTTAAATTTAAAAGTGTTCCACTAAATCAATGTTAATAAGGCTCAATACCAAAATTGGTCACATCGTCAAGCTCGCGTGTTTAATGTTTTAAAGAAATCTATCGAGCCGTTCTTAAGATTTTTGCAAAAGGGCTCAAATTCAAAAACTTACCACAAAATTATTACGTCGATGATCTTAGAAAAACAATTCGTTCTCGAGATCACGAACACCAGTTTCAACAAAACTTTCTAGGCGTGAAAGAGTAAGTAAAAGACACATTTTAACACTATTTTCTAGGCATTTCATCAAAGCATTGGTTATTTTGCGGTGCATTTACTATTACTATGAAAAAACTAAGGTTAAAAATGTTTTTGCGATTTACTTCAAAACAAACATACAGAGTTCTTTTGTTCTTGTATATTTTGTTTGCCATACACCACAGTTTAAGATGTTGGTATTTGCTTTTCAAAGTGAAATCTGGATCGCCCAAAATTTCAATTTCACTGTTTTCGAGGATTTTTGTTTATCGTTGTCATGGAAATATCGATTTTCACAAAATGTAAACCACGCTAAAGTTCAATCCAAAACTAACGAGTATTGCAAATTTCACGTTGATCTGACAAAGAGAAGACTGCCTACGGGCCGATTCAAAAAGTTAGGTATGGTCCCCAAAAAACTGTATCGAAACACCTTTAAAAATCGGTAAAAACTGACTGTGACTGTGGCTTCTTTTCTTTCAAAATCACTTTGTATAGATCTATTCTTCGTGGTATCCAAGAAGCAGATCCATGTGAATTTAGCACACTTTTCAACGAAAATTAAACAGGTGATAATATCTCCCCCCCCCCCCTCTGAACGCAAGGTATGGTAAAATCAGAGACTTAAAGGGACACCAAGAACCTCGCTAAAAGTCCGACCCCGAAAGTTTAGCTTTTTTTCTGTCAATTCCGTACCCGAGAATCAACGATGGGAAATTTCGAGCTGACACTACAAAAGTTTCAATGAATGCGTCTGGACTGGCTAGTTGAATTTATAACTTTACTGACAGAATGAGCTCAAGAAAGATCTTTTTTACTCCGTAAGAGGCACTGTGTTGAAAAAGCTACGTCGGGTAGAGTGCCCGGCACATCCGGGAATTTCACTGGCTAGAACAGCATTTAGGCCATGTGGTGCTCTTTGAAATATGACGGAATTATAGGATTTGAACAACTTTCAGTGGATCTTGCTTCTTGTTGACACTATTTCGTAACGACTTCCAAAAGGGTACCACCTGATCTTACCTTATCTTAACCCTATTCAGACCGGGGGGATTCTATCCGCACGGACTTTGGACGTTTATAACTTTTTTAAAAGGCAAGCTAAAGCCACCAAAACTTGGTGACTTTTCCTAAAATTTGTCTGGGAACAATTTGGTGTAGAAAGTCCTTGTCTCTTAAGTTTGACGTTACCATAGCAACCACTTTCGACAGCGGTTTTTTCAGAATTTTGAATTTGCCTCTTTTTAATAAAAGATCATTACTTTTTGAAGTAAAGTTTACATTTTAGATCGTTTCTGTGTTAGTTTATTGATTTCGATCATTTCTTAATTAATTTTGGCGGTTTTTGAAGGTTTGTAAAATTGAAGAAATCAAAAATGGCGGATCCAAGATGACTGCCGTTTGAGAGCAAAACGTTGTTATGACGTCATATTACGTCATCAGGTGATGTTGTGGACCTCAATGGAAACATATTTGGACGTACTATTTTTCCTTTGAGTTTCGTTGTCATAACCTTAATATTCTCGGAGTTAAGAGGGGGTGGAATGCGCCCTTCCCCCCCCGGTCCCACGAAACCCAAACAAGCCCGGTCTGATTAGGGTTAACGCTAGGTCATGAGATCGCATTTTTATTTCGCTAAAAATCAGCCTCCAAATCGTCGTTTTTCACACATCCAAGTCGCCATTTTTTTCTCGTTTTCAAACTAATTTCCAGTACTACACGGCTGTTTCGTTGTGTCTACTCATGTATACGTAGATACATACATACATACATACATACATACATACATACATACATACATACATACATACATACATACATACATACATGAACTATATTTTAAAATGAATTGTACAGTAGCCAGAAAGGGTAATATCTCCGTGTAATACAAGAAGTGAAAACGAAGAAAAAAAGAAAATTATTTACATTACAAATGTATAAAATAATTATCTAAAATACAACAGTGTTCATTGAAGATTGTTATAGGCTAGAAATCATTCTTGAAAAGAGACTGTTTTCAAAGACGTTTAAAACTAGTTAGAGTTCATTCTCTTCTAATATTATCCGGTAATGAGTTCCATAATTTCACTGCACAATATTTGAAAGAGTGCAGGCCATACGTGGAAGTTGCTGGTTTTGGTAATGACAGAATATCAGTACCTTTAAGATTATAGATAGACGGTCGTACAGTTAATAGTTCTTTTAAATACTTAGGATAATTGGCAAGGTGTAAACATTTATAATTCATATAGTAACGTCACAAGAAAAAAAGCAACACAACACTAACCCCTCCTGGACGGGATTTGTTGTTGTTGTTGTTGTTGTTGTTGTTGTTGGCCGCACTGGACTGGGAATTCTGCGCAACGTATTCAAGCTTATCTAGTCTGTAGTTTTTGTATTACAATTTGTTTTACCTCCAATGTCAGCAAAAAGAAATTAGAATCAGTAAAATGACATTAACCCAACTTACAACAAGTATTATGTTGTGTTATTTTCTACAGCAACACGAGGTTGGTATTCACATGATCCTGCTCAGTCCTGCAAGGACATCCGAGACTTTGGTTCTTCCAAAGGAGACGGGAAAAACTGGATTGACCCTGCAAAGAATGGAAACCCTTTGGAAGTTTATTGCGACATGACAACTGATGAAGGTAGTTTTAAACTGTTTCCTAGGACTGCTTGAGGTCACTTGTTTGGAATCTCCCAAGAAAACGCTAGAAAGACCATACCCAGTTAACGTAGGCCTTTAAATGAAAAAAATCTGGGGACAGATTCTGCACAGCAACTTGCAGCCTCGTACTCGAATAACCGAGCTTTTAGAATGCAATCTTTAAAAGTTGCTATAGAGTTAAAAAAAAAACAAGTTAGGCCAGTTAAAAAGGCCTATAAAATGAGGATGATGGTTTTTCTTCTCGTTTTTTACATCCTTTCTCGTTCCAGAGGTATTCAAGTTCTTGAGTTAAGCAGTTTAGAAAGTCGATGACGTCATAAGTGGTCACAGCATTGACTGAAGACACGAATAAAAGTGTCACTGGAAAGAATGGGTGTGTATATGGGTGCAGTTGTATAAATGGGTACCAGCGACTTATTGCTGAGGATAACCCTGTGATGGACTAGCATCCTATCCATGGGGGGAGTAGCAATACTCTCAGTTGCCTCATGCTACGGAAACGGGGTTAAGCTCCAGCTTTGGGCCTCCTTTGCTCGTGAGTGAGTTTACCTTTTTTCGCTGAAAAGAATGGGTCCCGGTAACTGAGATGGTATTTATTGTGATGGTGCTTTGGCAACACTTTTTGCTCCAGTTCCTTTTTTCTTTGAGTCAAATATTGCCATTGAGAGAGACGGTCCTGTTCAAACCACATACAGTGCCCATTAACCATTACGGAGTGGCGCACGTTTGTAAAGCCCAAAAAAGGGAAATGTCATTCCGGCGCGAAAGAGATCTGGACGCAAACCTGTTACCATATAAACATCACAATATGCAGTAGTTCCAGGCCTCAGCTTCATTACCCAAGTAGTTCCAGAGATACTCTTGATTCTGTGATATGTCTTCACACTGTGTCCTCTTATGACTTCACCTGTTCTTTACGTTTAACTCGAATACCTCTGGATCGAAAGAAGGTATTACAAAATGGGACACACCATTCTTCTTCTCTTTGAAAGGCCTTTCACCTAACCTTAACTTGTTTTTCACTTCATGGGCGCTTTAAGGACTGCTTCAGAATCTTTCGTTTATTTGTTATATTTTCCGCTACTCGTTGCTCGTCGAGTGACTTCTAAACCTTGTCTTATTTCAGGAGGTTGGCTTCTTGTGTCCAGCGTTGTGATGAAAAGTTCATCTCCTCCCTATCTGCCAGTTAAAACTTCATATCGTGGAATAAACAGCAAACAGATGTTACTTGCAAAAAGCGCCATGAATGAGCTGAGAAGTTACTTGAATTTTACTCAACTAAGATTTAACTGCAGGAAACAACAAGGCTTCACATTCCACATCACCACGGCTGCTAACAGTTCTGGTGAAGCTGTGGTCCAGTACTTCAGCGGTCAGACGGATGTTCAGCCTGACGCATGCGGCTCGTTTGTCGTGATGAGTGATGATAACTCCAGGTTAGCAAAAGCTTGCCAAAAATGGGGTGATCCAGTTGGCAAATGGGGATACAAATACATAATGGATGAAAACCGATTATACAACCATCCTGTTTTTATACAGAATGCTCACCATTGGATAATCGGGTGGGAAAGGAGATGGGAATGCGATGATAAAAGACTGAATTTGTCCCCTGGGGACTACTGGAAAGTTTTTGTTCGTTAGGAACTTGGTCCACAGATGTTATCATAACTCTCTACTTTCTTCCTATAAATAATAAGGTTTTCATCGTTCCCAGTCATAACAAATCAGATATCTAAATGTTGAACACAAATTAACTTTGATACATTGATTCAATGCCTCGGTACCATTAAGAAGTACTAGGGCCCCGACCGATATAACTACGTGCTAAGGGACTGACAAAATGTGTTTGTGATAACGGGTGTTCGTTATATCAAAATGGGTAAAAAGTACACTAATAACAAGTGACGACAGCTTTCAAAGCGCGATCTTTTTAATACTGTCCATCAAGAAATGATATAATCTGGGTATCAGAGTTAAAAGTTCACCGAATTTATCCTTCCGTAGTCAAAGGGGAACACAGTTTTAGCTTAAACTGTGGACCCCCTAAATTATATCACGCATAAAATGTCACACCTTGCAATATTTTTCCGCATGTTTCCTATACGCAAAACCGCAAGATTTGTAGTTCCTATACGGAAATCCATAGGCGTATTTCTAAAATAACTTCAGTTCGTTTGTAGGTTTATTTACAGGCTTAATTAGTTGTATTGTAAACCTCCCTGAAAAAGTGTAAAGTCACACGAAACGCGTAGAAGAAAATAAAATAGTTTTACAACTCAAGAAGTTCGCAGGCATGCTGCTCACTAGTTCAACCTTTTGAAAAATACAGTACTGTATGTAATAACAAGTTGTTCATTTTCTAAAAAAAAAATGTACCGTATTTTCTCTATTAAACGCCGGACCCCGAAAAACCGCCAGGTTCAATTAAACGCCAGGGCCGAGTTTAAAATAAACGGCCCTGGCGGTTATTCGGGGTCCGCCGTTTATTTGAGGTCTTTGTGGTCCCGGCGTTTATTCGAGATGGGTATGTTAAATCAGGATTATGTGTCGTAACCGCATACTATTTCTCTTTCTACCATTTTATTTGAATTTATAAACTGATATTCAAACCTAAACTGCTATTTACAATTGTACTTCCAATAACTAACACAGATGTAACAAACGGCGCATTAGGTATGGCGTGAATGTCTTCAAATCATGGTAACTTTTCTTCGGGCTTCTCCATCAAGGGAGGATCATATCGAGGGTCTCTCCAGCGTTTCTCCAGTAGTTCCTTAAATCGTTCCATAATATTGCCTTTCTCAGAACTTATCGAGCAGGAACCTGGACACGACCTTTTTCTAAATTGCTTGCACAGTACGTTTGCTGTCGAGCAGTTGCCGATACACTTCCTTTGTGTTTTACGGAGAAATGTAACGCTAAGAAAAGTTCAATCACTTTCCTGTCAGTGGTGTTTTTTGATAAATGACCTACCAGGTTCACGGCTGAGATAAGACAAAGTTGGTAATATTGTTTCACAATTTTTTGACGTTTTTGTAGAAATTTGGCTCTTAATTCAATAAACCTTCTGTCACTGATGGTAAAAAATTGATGGCTGCAAAATGCAGTCAATAAATAAACGCCGGGCCCCGAATAAAAGCCAGGTTCGATTAAACGCCGGGTCTACGAGGCCAAGTTTTAAATAAACGCCCCTAGCGTTTAATCGAGAAAATGCGGAACTCTGTTTTGTGACTGCCGGTAGCACAGATAACATCGACCTACAAACAATATCACAGAGAGTTTTGTAAATCACTTTATAGCGGAGCACCATTGCTAAGCAAATTTGGTAACCTATCAAGCCAAGAAATTTTGGTAATGACGTAGTAGTCATTGACCGTCCGTCCGTACGTCCATCCGTCCGCACCACAGGGAAATCAGTATGAGGTGGCACACAATTGAGATAACTCTGTGCTGTATCCCACGTTTTTGTCCTGAAATCGCATGGTGATCCGCGTTCTAGCAGAGACAACAAAAGTCAAAAACAATTTTATTAATGGAAAGAAAAACGTTCAAAAGAAAACTCAGTTCTCTTTTTGGTGTAAGGCGAAAAGTTCAAGTTACGAATTTGCCTTCGAGGACTTCATCTTTGTTGTCTGCTGCGAAACCTAGCAGTGCCCCCTGTTTTTTTTTTCTATCCACAACCATGGTTTTTGCAGGGGTCGAACACATTTTCGCAGGAAAAACACCCGTGTTTATCGTAACACAGTAACTTGCGTAGCTCGCGTAATATCGAATCGACTCGACGTACATCGCTTGAATTCGCCGCATTTGGCAATGGTTCGGACTTCAAACATATCAGACCTAGTACCTTCCCGTATTTTCTGTCTACAACCATGGTTTTTGCAGCGGTCCGAACAATTTCCCCAAGAAAAACACTCGTGTATATGTCAAGCGAGCAGCGATTAATAAACAGCTGTTTAAGCATTAAATGAAACCCTAACTTGACGACATTTTAGGGATTATGCAGTGGTTAGCACGTTCCCTTCCCACTTCGGCGGTTCGGTGGTTTGGTGGTTCGACTCTCTTAGAGGTAATTACTTTAAAAGATGAATAAGTTCCAGCAATTAATTTAAAAAAAGGTGGAGCTCCACTTTTAGGCTTGGCTAAATCTATTACACTATCTGCTTGAAATAATGACTGCAGTCGATTCCAACAGAAAGGAAAAAAGGTATTTGTTGAGTTGGTTAATTATTAACTACCCAGATCCAACCTCTATTCAATGGACACCTCTATTTAGGGGACACTTCTCCTTATTCCTGGGGTGTCCCCTGAATGGAGGTTCTACTGTATTATTATTTCAAGACGATTTGGCATAAGTCAAAAACAAGTTCCTGTCCCTTGAAACAGCACGCATAATTTCGTTTGCCGCACCACAGTTAGCTCAGCATTTTGGGCGGCAATAAAAGGTTCATTTCAGCCGTTTGGTTCTACCTGGCATCCAGGTTTGGTGCATGTACTGCTGTGCACAGTTGCTGAACAATAAAAAAACTTTTTCAGATCATTTCTTTTTCATTTTAATCATCGTACCCAAGCAACTTTCAAGCATGCCAAATCCAAACAAGTCCATTTGGCCATTTAATTTCTTAGTTATCAGTCAAAGCAGTCAAAGATAGGACTTCAACAAAATAAAAGAAAAATAATGACGTTTCCTGAATTTTAGCGTGTTTTTTTACGCCATCATTGTTATTAGAATACTATCAGATAAATGTGAGAATGATATATATACAAGGCTAAAAAAGATAAAAGGGGGGGAGGGGGGGTAAAAACAATTAAAAGGAACCAAACGTTTTCGACAAGTATGTCATCATCAGGGTTAAAAGGCCGTGATTTGCATGGTTTTTATACACAGGTTATTCCCGAAGGGAACAACTGCGCAACCTAGCAATTAACTTGTTTGTTCAAAGTTGGGCTCCTTTGTTGGATAATTAGGCCCTCGATGATCTTTCTCTTAAAATAATATCTTGCTGAACAAAGGACTCTCCACTGGAATGAGTGACTTGGGTTTTCCAAAAGGTGACGTGCTGGTTCCAAGGTGTGGCAGATATTTGAATGTTCAGTTATTCGCACTTCAAAACTTCGCATTGTTTCACCTACATAGTTTTCTCCGCATGAGCATTCTCCTTCGTAAATAACGTGGGACTTGTGAAGGTTTTTATCCTTGAGGCTGAGGGATAGGGATAGTGGGTTGCCCATGCCACAACCATCTGTCTGTCTGTAAAGCTTGCCATTGAAACTAAAAACAGTGTTCCTGGTGACACTGTTGAGGAGGCGGTGGAAAATGAGTTTCGAACTTAGCTGAGGTAGCATGTTTCTCTCGTAGATTGCATCAATTATGTGATCAAAAGTTTCATCAATGGGTTAACTTCGGTGAAAAGTGACGAAACATCATATGAAACTAGAATTTCATCCTTATCCAGAGTGCGATTCTGTAATTGGGCAGAAAAAACTGAACTCGGGCAGACAAAACTGAACTCCTTCTAATTGATGCAGTCTACGAGAGAAACATGCTACCTCAGCTAAGCTCGAAACTCATTTTCCGCCGCCTCCTTAACAGTGTCACCAGGAACACTGTTTTTAGTTTCAATAGCAAGCTTTACAGAGTGACAGACAGATGGTTGTGGCATGGGCAACCCACTATCCCCAGTCCTCGCCAACATCTTTATGTCGAAACTTGAAGCAGATGTAGTCCGCCCCTTTAATCCCACTTTTTACGATCGCTACGTGGATGACTGTTTCTCGAAAAAACGAAAAGACGAACCAGACCAACTCCTCGACCGCTTAAACAATTATCATCCTAACATCAAGTTCACTGTTGAAGAAAACCCTGATCACTTTCTGGACACTGCGTTCAGCTACGGCAACGACGGTTTTGACTGTAAAGTCCACATAAAATCGGGGAAATTACCCACACACTGGTCATCAGAAGGACCAACCAAATGGAAGAGAAATTGCATTACAGGAGCCCTACACAGAGCCAAAAACATCTCCACAAATCTTGATCGCAACATAAAAGAAATCAAGACCACTTTCTCAAATGCTGGTTACCCCAAGAAATTTGTATCTTGTACCATCGACAATTTCATATCGAACAATTCGTCTGAAGATGAACCCTTAATCCCGCATTTTCTCTTCGAAGAACGGAAAAAGATTTGCATCAAACTCCCCTACTCCAAGAAGAATGAAATCGCAAGCAAAAAGTTTATTTCAAAACGAAACTCCTTCACTAATTTCAAGTATATTTTCATCATTCTGTGGCAAACTAGACAAATCAAAAGTCTATTCAGCCTCAAGGAAAAAAACCTTCACAAGTCCCACGTTATTTACGAAGGAGAATGCTTATGCGGAGAAAACTATGTAGGTGTAACAATGCGAAATTTTGAAGTGCGAACAGCTGAACATTCAAATATCTGCCACACCTCGGAACCAGCACGTCACCTTTTGGAAAACCCAAGTCACTCATTCCAGTGGAGAGTCCTTTGTTCAGCAAGATCTTATTTTAAGAGAAAGATCATCGAGGGCCTAATTATCCAACAAAGGAGCCAAACTTTGAACAAACAAGTTAATTGTTATGTTGCGCAGTTGTTCCCTTGGGGAATAACCAGAGTATAAAAACCATGCAAATCACGAACGGCCTTTTAACCCTGATGATGACATACTTGTCGAAAACGTTTGGTTCCTTTTAATTGTTTTTACCCCCCTTTTTATCTTTTTTAGCCTTGTATATACATCGTTTTACCTTTTAGCGAATATTATGTCAAATGTGAGAATAATTATAATTATTATAATTATCAGATTAGATTTCTTTGCGGTCATTTTTCAGATTTTGCACCAGGGGTAATGTTAACGTAGCGAGAACAAGATATATCTCGTGTTTTGTAGGCCAAAATAGATACTAAGATCCCGTGCTGGAGTATATTACCTAGTCACTTTCTTCCTCAGAGAGGAGAGGAGGATTCTCAGGTATACTAGTGACGGTAAAGTGCGAAGACCTTTTTCTCGGGGGAGGGGGGGGATTTGCGATTTTTTCTCTAGCAAGTATATTTTCTGGTGAACTTATATGCGGTAAGGGTTGAAAAAAGGTGCATGTGTACCTCAGGATGGCATGTGCATGATGAATATAACAAAGGTGGAAGCATAAACTAAAACGGAATTTTAAGTTACTTATTAGGCCGTTGGATTTTTAGGGGATCCAGTTTCAGCCCAATGGGACTATTTCGGATTTTAAAAATTTTCCCCGTTTGAACCCTCCATCCCGCCTGGTTGGTTATCTTCAATCGTTGTATTTTTGAAGTGATGAAAAATTAGCGATAGGAACACGACGTTTCGACGACCGCATGTCGTTATTATCAATTGTAAATATGCGAAGTTTGACAGTGGTATATATACCAAAATGTAGGCGTGAAAATGTGGGTATTTACACTTGATAATGACGACATGCAGTCGTCGAAACGTCGTGTTCCTCTCGCTAATTTTTATCTTAAAATGTTTTAAAACATCTTGTGTAATCAGAAGTTTAAAACGCGATGAGAAATAAAAGGAGCTAAGTCACGGTTTGTGCATCTTGAAAAATGTAGCCAAAACTTGTCAAGTTTGTAAATTGCAATCCGTGTTAATGTAACCATCCTTGTTCCCTTTTGGTTTATCTTTTTCCTCTACCCTGGCAATTAACGACAATTTTCAATGGCCCAAAAAACTTCTTAAAATATCGTGACGTGGTCCCTTTGAAACGAAGGTTATTTATGTTACTAAAGGGCAAACGAAAACCTCGTCGACCTGTATGTAAATTAGAGGAACACACTTTTCCATTCTTTGTAAACGACATAAGAAATTCGAAAAAGTATTCTTGGTTACAATATTAATAAAATGAGTAGTGTGTCATAGCCTGTTGTATTTTTGTCCTCTTGGGGATGATAATTGCTCATTTTGCCTAACTAAACGGCTGTTTAAATAGAGAGAGGGTTACACGTCTGGACGGTTTGCCTACCCGGCTAGAAAAGCGAACACAGAGCCTTCTATACATTTTAAATTCTAGCCCTTCAACCAGGCCGATCAGTCGCAGGGTCGTTCACCCACGTTTCTGCGTGGGAGTACAAGTATAAATGACTCAGAGTACTAGTTTTTATCTTATAATTAAGGTAATCTCTCCCGGACAAGATTTGCATATCAATCTATGAATCAAAAGAAATCCACAGTTTTCTACACCCTTCATCGTTGTTGGTTTATTTATATTTTGAATTAGTGGTAATTACTAGCCAGCGGTGTCCTGCGAATAATGCAATCTGACTGGTTCCGGGAGAAAGCCAAATTTTCACGGTCACTGGAACCATTTTTGAACACCACTGAGAAGAAATATAGTTGAAAGTCAGCAAAGCCTTTTTGAATGGGATAGGTGATTCTTTTGTTTGCGCATGTCAACAATTAGTCGTTTCTGCGCATTACAATCAACCAGTCCCTTGCACTTACATGGCTCCTGCTACATGCTTTTTGATAAACCTGAGATCTAGATCAGGGTACAAGAAAAATGAAAAGCGCTTGGAGTAGAACTGGAGAAGATCGAATCAGTAGTGGAAAACGACTTATTTCATTCAAATAAATTTCCCAACATTTTGTCCAACACGTAGGATTGATTCACTGGATTGGACTGAATTACGAGATCCACGGAGAGTGCACAGTCAGAAGCTTGCGCTACATTCCTGTGTTTTTTATATACACCCCTCTGTAACATGCACAGACCTGATGAAATTTTTCCCTTGGCGAGTTATCCCCCCCCCCCCCGGTTGAGGTTTTCATGTTAATTTTACTGACACTCTTTTTATTACGCCTTTTCATTTAGTTATTCCGCTCAAAATTATGCTAATTTTAGAACGGCTCAGTAGTTCCAGTTGCCACTCATGATGGAAATTGCATTTCCAAGGACCTAAATTCGAATCTTCTCCTTGGGAGTATACCCAGGAATCCCCTAAATACCTCTGTATTCAGCGCTCAGTTTTTACATATCCCTACTCTTCCATTAATACATCCGACCCAGGGATTACGTTGAAATTACGTTCCCTACCTATTTAGCACGAACCGACTTACCATAAATATCCGTGCCAAACATATTGCCTGAAACGTATTGCAGCATGATATTAGGGACTTTAAGCTACGACGGCAACACAAAGGAAGACGTCATTTAAATTGCACGCGTCTTTCGGTTCTTGTATTCTACTTTCCCATTATCCCAACTAGCTTACCTTGTCTAATGTTGCCAAACTATCAGGGAACTGAATTCCTAGGGACGGCACTGAAGTTCAGGTAGAGAGAGAAAATTCACCGTCGTGTGCTGGTGTTCCCGTTCTATCTAAAACTTAAAACTAGTCTTTTTACGTTATTATTTTGAAGAATACAGTGAAGAAATGTACTGAAATGTCAGGAAGGCACGTGCAGAGTCTTTGTTTTGCTCATTGAGGCCTTTGCTCATTTCACCTTCTCGTTGTCGTCGCCGTGTTCGTAGCTTAAACTCTCTAATATTATACCTGTCCAAGAGCGCTGGCCCGAGCAAGCATTGCGCAAGCGCACAGTGTTGGGCACCAAGGGTGAACGCACCTAGCTTTGAGTCATGAAATAACACCAAAACATATTCACGAAGGTTAAACATCCAGGTTTAGACGCAGTGAATTGTAACAAAAAAAGAATGAAACAATCATTTGGAAATTTGACACAAACGTCCTAAATTGCATGTCATCCGTACTTTAAAAATGGTCGCCATCAGCGTTCGAAAACTCAGTTCCAAACAGACGCTATATTTTACCCACAAACCATACCTTCAAGGAACAAATGGCGCTTCGGCTCGTCACTTGAGCAATTTGCTGCCAAGTCATCTCAAGTTCCGTCACCTTTCAGCTTATATATTTTTTCTTAAGTTAAGAACCGTTTCTCGTCAGTTTGATTTCGACCATACCCATTTTGCTAGAAAAATTTAGTGGTTTTGGTATGTAGTGCTGCCTCTCATGTGATCGTTATCATTATCGTTAGCATTTTCAAGATTTCATCCCACTGCATCTACTAATTATCAAATGTACCTTTGGTCGTTAAAATATATTGTATTCACGACCTCACAAATTCTACACAGGGCCTTGTCCTTAATGGGCAGTTGTGAATTACTTTAGAGTGAATGGGCGAATGTTTTTAGACGGAATATTGAAAAAATGGTATTAACTGCTATTATTTAAAGTGGAAGTGCACTTAGCTAATCCAGCTAGTTTAAAGGCACTTAAATAATCGTTAATAAACAATCAAATTAAACATAACATGACTACAAACCCCAACTGGCGGGAGGCAAACCAGTTGGCTATTTACTACCGAAAACTGAATCGATCTAAAATGTACGGGCCAAGATCCATGTTCGCCAACTGAAATTGAATGTACGGCCCAAAAACAGATCCAAACACAAACCTGACCGACCTATTCCGGCTCCGAACGTGGATCGAGTGGAAAAGCGAGTATTCAGTAGCAAAATCCGGACATAGACTGAGCAAAAAAGTTCTGAGTTATGTTGTTTTCTATTTATTGAGGCTCATAACGTACATCGCTAAGAAAAGGCAGAAGGTAATTTAACTTTCGGATGTACAAGCAAACTCATACCTAGTACAAGGGAATTAATCGAACCGGGGGTAGAAAGACTTCCCTTGGGTTTCTGTTGCATTACAATACTTCGAAAAGATTTAGATGGCCTGTGGTGTTCTCTACAAGGCCAAGGTGAATATTTTCAGTTGTGAGGCTGCTGGGGGCCTGTGGCGCCATTCAAAGTGGCGGCCATCTTGGATTTACTCAAAATTAAGAACAATAACAAAACGGTGAAACATTCATGCTGTACATTAGAATATGATATAATGGAACGCTCTCCGTCTCTTTGTCAGAGTAGTAACCTTTTTGCTTCAATGAAAAGCCCTGAAAACACGTTTTCTTTTAAGGCTTTACCTTGGGGTACTAAATGGCGTCACATCTCGTGTCCGTAGTTGCCAATTCAACTTTGCCAACATGCGTCTAAGTAGGCTCTGATAAGACATTTCCTTGATAAAATTTCGCTGGCAGCATCTCGTACGTAGTGATGATCGTTTGTCCCCCTGAAAACGGCCGAGGTGCTGATAAGACAGTCCCTTGATAAAATTCACCTGCAGCATCTCGTACGCCCAACTGTCACAACCTTGAAAACAGGTCAAAATGGGTTGAAAAATAGGCTAGCGACCTTCTCCATACAGAGACCTAACACCCAAACTTGTTATGAATCAATAATTAATCAGTATAATTTAATTGTTTTATTGATAAAGTGACTGTTTCACCAGCTAGTTTGTAAAATGCAGCCACAATAACAACCAGAATGACTTGAAAACAACTTGGAAACACGCAGCTGGAACATGGTCTCTCTCAAGGCTTTCGTTTTTCAAGCCTGGGTTTCTTTTGGATTAAGCAAATTAGTGTATAGCGGTAAGTGTAGATTGCATCTTCGAACAGAGATTTTTTTGGTGCGAAATTGTATTATGGTGGAGGCGATCTATATCAGAGCTGTTTTACGCTAGTTAGAGAAGTCTAGTGGGAAACCAACGTTTAGTTGTTTATCTAGTAATCCGTCCCCGTGGCTCGCTCGAACACAAAACCGAAGGATCAGTCGCCTGGCAGCTCACTGCGTACGTCTTTCAAGAAAAACTGAAGACGATAGTTGGAACTTTATGCCTAATAACCCCGTGGTTATTAAGCACAGACTTTCAGACTGCGAATCGCAGCAAAGAAAACATAGCCGTGCGAGAAGAAAATAATGCTTTCTAACTAGCTTTCCTACAAATTAAGCCCTTGTGTGGCCGCCTAGAAAAGGGTAATAAACAGAAAACGCAAATTGCAATACGATAAATGAACTTTCAGTTGTCAACTCCGTGTCTGCAGGTAAAGAGAAACGTTTTAACTATATTTCGAAACCTTATCTCCAGCAGTGTATAGGTTTAAACTGTCGGCTAGACACTTTGGTTAAAGAGACTCAGTCTGTCAACTGGATTTTTGTCTTTTGGTGTGTTAATTTAAATTAAATGCCTTTCCTCGTACACACAATACTCCTAGAACGTCACGAGAAGGAAGTCAAATGATTTTCGCAAAGGAAGAACAAACCATAGTCATTTTCGGGCGATTTTTCCAAAAACAAAGGAAAACTTGAAATCTTAGCTTCAGCCTGATGTTTTCAAGTTGCAATCTATTTCTAATTAATGTCCCTTTAAAACTAGGAGCCTTTTTATAGGGGGTATTTAAACTCTTACAAAAGTTTCGTTCACGCACCATAAACGATTCCAATTACAAGCCTAAGACAAGATGAACAATGCTATAATGTTCTCAGCTCTTGTCTTATTTTATATTTCTCTTTCTTAATTTAAGACATAACGAGTTTTTAAAAATTCCCCTGTTAGAAACCAGCTGTGACTATTAAAATTGACGAGCATGAATTTCCAAAACTTCCGCGTTATCTAAGCTTTTATCGGTAATGTTACCAAATGAGTCTCTTAGAAACCCTCCAAAGTTCATTCACTGAAATAAAAACCGGCCAATACAGGACATCTTTTGTGAATTTATTTTTTAATAAGAGGGATGTCATCCCTTGTTTACTCTGAGTAGTTAGATTCTCACGAGATAACTTGGGACAGTGGATTATTTATTTAGGATTACCTATCCCTAAGTTTTGAATAAAATATTCAGGTATTATTCCGCTTTTAGGCAATAAACTCCTAAAAAGCCTCTTTAAAGAGGTTATTGCTATTTCTATTTTATTTTGGTAAGTAACATTTAAATAAATTAAATTCCGTTAAAACTACAGATTGTAATAAAACGGAGAACGAAACAGGCGCGAATAAAGACTGAGTTGTTTTCCGGATACGAAGTAATATTTTCCACAAACAAACAAATGAAACTGAGATCTTGTATTGTCAAAACATTTTCATCGCGTGCTAATTCACACATTGGTCACCTGTTCAGGCTATAACGGGATGTAAAAATGTCGTGCATGGTAGTTTTGAATAACTATTTCACAACAATGAGTGGTTTAGGTTAGGACTTAAATATACTCAAACACAGAATGATAATTACCGGGGAAGAGTGAGGAAAAACGAAGAGAAGAATAATACAGCTTTCCAGCACAGTATTTTTATGCACTTATTTTCTCGAAATTCCGTTTTTAGAAAAACGTAGACTTTCGAGATCGCAAATAATTATGTATTGCGTCATGCGTTGAGGAGGGATTGCCGAGAAGTGCCACATCCTGTAGCGAATATATATAATTGTTAATTATATTTATGATGACAGAATCAACCACAGTGCTTCAAATTACTAAATATACTCCATTTCAAATATGATGTGTATATGATGTGATGCAAATATATTACTGAATCACATGGCCAGAATTAAATGACAACTAAAGGATAGCTTTAGCTCCCATGCTTTTTTACTTGACCCTGTGAAGATTAATAGACAGACTAAAACAATTATTTGCACGAGAAAACCGCGAGCTATGCGAAACAGCCTTCCTCCCATCGAGGTCCGTACAATTAGTGTCTGTCTCATAATTGTCTCTCCCAGAATAAACACACGCGCTAGAAACAAGTGGCCGGCAACGTAATCCAAGGTATTGGAACCGTTAATCCACTGACTGTCGTATTACAGAGGTTCTTTTAAATACCATAGCTTACAAAATGGGAGTAGACGGAAAGACAGAATAATCAGAGGAACGCAGCATAAATTAGAAGGCAAGATAACTTTGTAACTATTTACCAAATTAAGTTAACGTAGACTTTTTTGCTTCATTTTCGTTTACTTTTGTCATTAAACCACCAGTCATTCCGAGTGGTTGTGCTCAATGGCACAATTTTTTTTTAATAATTTAAAAAAAAAGCTTTCTTCTGGGACACTAAAAATGTTATTAATAGTGAGGTTATCATATTAACGGGGTGTTCGTAAGGTAAGAACTGTGTCTTGTTAATCAGTGAGTACCGTTATATTATTATTCAACACAAGTTTACAGGTTGCTCTGCACTGAGTTCGAACGACTTAATACCAGTCTTTAATATAGCATAAAGTGTAGTGGATCTTGTCAAATTTAATGGGCGGATATGTACATTTAATTCTTTGTAGCGCTCGCGACAGAATACAACCGGATCATAATATTTGAAGAGCTGATACCAAACAGAGCACTTCCGGGTCACGTGGTGAGGACTGAGAAAGTGGCCGATGAGGGGAGCTGCCGATTGAAGTGTTATTTGGAGCCAAGCTGTGTGTCCATCAATGTAGGACCTGAAATAGAGGGAAAGCACAACTGCGAGTTAAACAACGTCGTTGATGAGAAATTCCTTCACACTCTGCTCTGGAGAAAAAATGGGGTTACACTAACTACAATGTTGAGGTATACCTTGCAGCTGTACTTCTTACTAGTTACTTCTTTCTAGTTTCTTCTGATTATTGCGATGATGGTGGCAAAAATGATGACGCTAACGATGACGATGATGATGACAATGACGATTGCGAATACTGTTTTGAAATAAGAAAGGTGCCGTCCTAGGGTATAGAATTGCTGCAGTGTATCCTAGTTACGACTTCATAAAACAATTCGAGTAACACTCACGTAAGTGCTGTGCCGCGAAATGTAAGTTGTGCTTAGGTAAAGATTCGGAAAATGTACAATGTCTCGTTGCCACAGTCGAATAAAAGAAACTGAAATTGAAATTGAGGAACTCACGCGGGAAGTTTAATTTGAAGGAAGTGTATCGTACAGGAAGCCAATCAAGTGGAATTGATATGGCGACCCGCAACCAGTCGACCTCATCGCCTGATGAAGACTAGCAGTAAGCACTCGAAACGTCGCGATCTACAGCTCAAGTGACTACATCGTGAGACAAACGATATACACTTTATTATTAATTATATATTGTTTGGAATTAGCGGAAAATGTAATTTTTCATCCATTTCTTTTTCTCTCTCTCTCTCCTTCAGAATTTTTGTCATGGTAATCCTTGCGGTGGAAAGAATTTCGTTTGTCAAGTAGGGTTTACAAACAAGGGGTACCGATGTGTCCGTCATGAAGGTTATACAGGAGGCTATTGTGATAAGGGTAATTAAATCTGAAATATCGGATTGCGATATGATAAATAAATGGAATATATCCCCTTTCTTACAGCTAACTAAACGTAACCAACAAAAATGGTCTTGATTCTGATTTTATATGTAGACTATTAATGCCAATGAACCGTTTTCCCCATCTATACACCTTTTTTTTGTTTTCCCCATCTATACACCTTTTTTTCCTTTTCAGATAGTAAGTCTTTCAGAACAGGAAGGTGGCTTATGTAATTTTCAACCATCAATTTGGGATCAATCATTCCGTTTGCCAATAAATAAAGGGGTGCGTCACAAGTATATTTTGAAAGCCATCACTTTTCCAACAGCCCCGACTATTCCGACTGTATTTCCTGACCACTCCCTAAATAGAGATTTTTCTCGGGTTAGCACCAACAACAAATTGGCGGGAAAAAATACAGAAGTTAATACTCATATTTTTCAATTTTACTTTTGTCAATTAAAATCCTGCAAGTTTATCCAATATATATTTTTACATAGATATTGATGAATGTGCAGCTAACACTCACGACTGCTCACGCAATGCCGACTGTAAGAACGTGGATGGGTCATTCCAGTGTACATGTAAGACGGGATTTTCAGGAGATGGAAAAACATTTTATGGTAGGTCACACTGGCCACCCTTTAGCAAATTTTAATTTGTTAACTCGACAGTGAACAGCTCATTTAATAAGTCAATTAAAAAATAAATAAATAAATCACTTTATTTAGGTGTCAACGGTATAAATTCGTTAACTTATAAGTTAACAAACAGCCGTAGTATACGATGTATCAGAGTCCAGGCAATTTCATGCAATGTTGTGCTAATTCCGATATTGTTTCTCGGGTTAAGTGAAGCCACTCTCCACTGTTCTTTGTGCAAACGTTGGCAAACACAAGGGGAAAAATGGCGAGCAATAGATTAGTGAAGTTCACTAAAGCTGACATAAAATCTTTCCCTGAGGAGCAAGAAAATGTTAACATGAAGAATATAACTTAATATGACTTTAAATTATTCAAGGAGTAAAGTCGAAAGGAGCGGACTTCAAGGTATTGCTTCAATTTTGAATTAAATTCGAGTCTTTTTGTCTATGTATTAAAACGAAAATTACACGGCGGCTTCAGAAATGTAACAATTTTTTTTTGAAATAGCCAAGAGTTTTCCCCTCGAACAAAGTTTTACAAGGGTTATACATGAAACATAAATGGCAAACGAAAAACAATAAACGATCCACGTGCATGTGGACATGGCATGAGCGTCAACTTGCGTGACTTACAATAGGTGAGGCAAAGTCGCTCACGAGCCAAGGTGGCCCACACGAGCCAGATCTTAACTCGGTTTCCGTAACATGAAGCAACTAAGAGTATTGCTAATCCCCCCTGGATGGGCCGGGATGCTAGTCCATCGCAGGGTTACCCCAGCACTATGTCGGCGATACCCATTTATACACCTGGGTGGACAGAGACAGTGTGGGGTGAAGGTTTCTGATCTTATCGACTGGGCGTCGAACCACCGACCTTCAGATATGAAGTCCAAGGCGCTAATCACTACACCACCGCGCCCACGTTGAGATTTGACAACACTTTACTGTTATTACTGATAAGGGCGTTGCAGGAAAACAAGTCACGTCTTGTAGGACATGTACATTTCTTCACGGCTTTCGTGACTAGTTACATCATGTAGCAAAGTGTCAAACCAATAAATACTTTGGCATCTTTTTGGCGAACACGTGTGGCTTAAAATTACCTCCTGATTTTGGCGTTCAATGATATGAATGATTAGTCTTGTGTTAGCAAAGTTTCACCGTGGTTTCTTAACTTTTATTACGTTTTCTTACATTTGTAGCATTTTGAGAAAACATGACTATAGGTCATTGCGTGTTCCAAGATGGCGGCCACAGGCGCACTCGCAGGCGTAAAAGCGCGAAAAAGTGTATTTTCTGGAAAATGTTTGCGATCTACAAGATTTTACATATTTCACTGGATTCTGGGAGAGATTTAGAGCAGTTTGAGGTACATGTGTTATAACACCACTGGTTCCCTTTAACCAAACAATCTAAAATCGTTTATCATGACAAGTCTTACTCTTTTGAGACAGATTTTAGTTGATTTATCAGGTTTAATGGAAACAAAGAAGCAGTTGAAACAAAATATCCTTTTCTATTAACCCTTTCTCGCCGGCCTTTTTTTACTCAAAAACGCATTTTTTACCGTTAAAGCGGTTTTTTAAGTGCTGTGTTGCCAAATGCCACTAAACTTTGCTACCAAAGCGTTTTCTTACACTTCAGCTACAATTTGAGTCAGCTTCTGTTGTAAATTGTACAATATTTTCCTTTCACGGATGCGCATAAGCCAAAATTTGGCCTTGTTTTATTTTTTTTTGGCGGATTCATTTCCTATTTTTTTCTCGCGTCTTTTGCTTTCCTTTTTCTCTCCCTTTCTTTTCTCTTTATCTTCTACACTTTATCCCCTTTCTATCCACTGGAAAAGTTTTGGCCTCAGCCCTTCTAAAAACCTGGAAATCGAACATTGATCAACTAGGTGACTTGGCCTATTTTACCACCATCTTTGCACTCAAAAGTGGACACGTTTTTTCTGGTATAGCTCTTCCAGAACTTGGTCGATATTCAAAATGGACACACGTATGGATGGATCTGTCCTTGCTGTTTTTAGCTGCTTATCAAAACAATCTGGTGACGTCAAAAATGATGACGTCACAAGTGGTTTAATGTCTCCGGGTCGAAACATCCCAAAAATAAGACTCTCGGCGGGAATGAGTTTTAATTCTGTGAAGGAAATGTTCGAAAGCAAGCCTCCCATATTATTTAAAGTTTCACTGACCCTAATTGTCAGTACGACTTTCATATTTCACGGTTTCAGGTAGTGTTTTATTACGTTTTCCATAAAATGCCCTAAATACCTTTTATTAGCCGAGTTCGAGGTCAGCACAGTAGGTTTTTTCGCTCGATTTATCAAGAGAAAAAAAAGAGGATCCATAACTTTACTACAGTACGGACCGACAATATGAGGCTTATGAGATGTTTATTATATCTCTTTAATCGGAGGAAAGGGAAAACATTTCGAGTCAAAATTTAACGGGTCCATTTGACTGACGACTGTGTCAAAGGCATGAAACGCGCGAATTTCATTGGCTTTTGAAAATCGTTGCTCGTCTTCAGAGTGAACTGTTGTCATTAAATGAAAACTTCACAGCTTTATTTTTTCGAGTTTTTTTCTAGCCCCGTCCATATCCAGAAAGCTCTTGTTTTTCCTTGTCACTGACAGGGAAAAATAAGAACGAAAGCTCGTCGCCACAAAATTGTGGAGCATTGTAGTCGTGTTTGTCAACGTGGAAAATGTGGCGGCATTCAATCAATAGCAAGTGAATGAAGAAACTTTCAGATGACAAAAAACGTATCGGAAGAAATCTCGACAAAGCCTACTTCCATCCGTCCTTGCAATTGGCTCTCAGTTCTGCTTAGACTGTTTTTCGAGCATACTTTATGCTGGAAGCTGAACATCAAGTAGTTGCGTCGGAAATTATGACTTTTTTGTTCGGTATTACAAACGCCTTAGCGAAGTCATATTTTCATGGAACTCCGCAGCAAAAACAAGAATTTTGCAGTTTGTTTTCTTTTTTTTGTGTGTGTAAGAGCACAGTTAGCTAAAGCGGTGTGTTACGCTGGTTTCAAGGTTAATTTGATAAAAATTCAATATGTAAACTGGTAAACGGTAAAACCATCTGGCGAGTTGTTTTAAAGCTGACTTTTTTCCATCAAGAGAACTGTTGCTAAGGAGGCAATTGCTAGACATTCTTTTGCACTATACAACCATTCTTCCTGCAAGTACTCACGGTCTTTGAAAGTTAATTTGACTCGCTTTAGTTCCTTTTTTAGCATGTTTTGACTTCCCAGTCAAGATATAAGCTCTCAAGTTGTAATTTTAAATGCTTTTAGCTTCGCAGTCGCTGCTAATCAGCTATAATTGTTATTCTTTAAGTGAAAGCTTTCAGAGTTTCTGTAAACTGAAAAGTACTTAATCCAATTTTTTTCTCATTTCATATCGCGTCCCATGCACGTCACATAATAATAGATATATACTGTGGGTTTTCGCTGACTTAATCCGAGAGCTCTTCTCCCCAAATCAAAATGCAGTGCCATAGAAACTTGTAGTCATTCGCTAATTATTTTCTACCGTTATAGTGCTTCTAACCTTGTCTGATTTCAGGGGGCTGGCTTCGTCCAACTTTGTGATATATGCACAGCTCATCTCCCCCATCTCAGCTTCTAGGGAAAACTTCATACCATGGAATAAGCAGCGAGCAGATGTTACTCACAAAAAGCGCCATGGATGAGCTGAGAAGTTACATGCGATTTACTCAACTAAGATTCAACTGCAAGAAAAAACAAGGCTTCACGTTCCACACATCACCACGGCTGCTAACAGCTCTGATGAAGCGGTAGTCCGGTACTTTAGCGGTCAGACGGATGTTCAGCCCGCCTCGTGCGGTTCGTTTGTCATAATGAATGATGATAACTCCAGGTTAGCACAAGTTTGCCAAAAGTGGGGATATCGTAAAGTTGGCAAATGGGGGATCGGAGCGGGTAGAGACAGATTATACAACCACCCTGTTTTTGTAGAACATGCACATCACTGGATTCCTGGATGGAATCAGGCAGGTGGGAATGCGATGATCAACATGTGAGAGTATCGCCTGGAGATTTCTGGAAAGTTTTTGATCGTTAGGAACTTCGTCCATTGATGTTATCAAACTGTTTTCTCTTTCAGTTCCTATATACTAATCACGATTTTATAGGTTCCCGGAAACAACAAATCATAGAGCTCTATATTCAGCATAGTTTTGGTTGAAATTTGTTTTCTCATGTTTCTTTGCCATAAGTAGAAGGGGATGAGTTAACTTTATTAAGCAAAGTGACCTTTTAAACAGTTCCTAGTGATAATTTAAAAACAAACCTGCTGCAATTTCACAGCGACTTGGTTTTCAAGCAGTGAGAGCAGAGTGCATGCGATGTCATCATTGTAGCTGCATTGAGCGAATCACCTATCAAGCGAACATTGGCCTGTTTATGCTTCACTTCATTTGCTTTTCTCCTGACACTAGACAAAAACAAAATTAATTGATTCGTTTGTTGTAGAGAATTTTGCATTTTAACGAATTCGAAATTTAAGTTTCTTTCCCTAAAAATAGCGTTCACAGTTCCATTGGTCACGTCATAGTGAACTCAGCATTTTAGGAGGCTATAAATGGTCACTTTACTGGAGCCCGTTAACTCTTGATAACTTTCCGGGCCCCAAAACTAGCTATTTTAGGTGCACAATATTCTCCAATAGCTTTACAATTTTTAACTATTTTGAAAGCTATAATTATTTCTTGAAGCATTTTGCTAAGTTTGCGCCAATAATTACCATTAGCTGATAAATAAATGAGCTGGAAAAAAAAAAACTTACTGGGCCGGCCTGGCAAGTTATCAGGAGTTTCGAGAAACGGGCCTTAGGTGTTTGGTCCTACCGGGTGTTCAGGCTTGGTTCCCGTTCTCTAGCGCAGTTGCCAGGCAATATAAGACGTTTGTTTAGTCACTTTCCCTCCTTTTTTAAGTCCACGTACCCGAGCACCTTTACAGGGTGGTGTTCAGTCTGAACATGTCCTCAAATAAAATGTCAACAATTACTTAGCTAACAGTCAACGTAGTCAGCGAGGACCCTCAGCGCTACCAAGAGAAAATAAAGAGGAAAATAACGGCGCTACCTGGATTTTGTTTTTAGTGTCACGTGATCACTGAATGGGATGTTTGTGATCCTTTGTCAGACAGTGTACTAGGGGTAAGATTGAGGCAACGGGAAAGAGAAACATCTTGTGTTTTGTAAGCTAAAAAAGGTAACGAAGATCCTCTGCTGGAATATGTTGCATCGTTGTTATCTTCATGCTGTTGTAGTTTTGATAACAGAAATTACAAAGATTAATTACGTGGGTAGTGGGCGAAAAAAAAAACCTCGTCGACGCACATGTAATTTAGAAGAACGTGACAAGAAAAGTTCAAGACTTTAACTGCTTTGTAAAAGGCATAGAAATCCTTACAATATAATAAAGGAATTGCTAATCTTGATTGCAAAGCATCGCCCACAATGCTATTGTCTTTTGCGACATGTACCTACAGCGCCCGATTTCAGAGCGCGCGGGATAATAATTTGCATGTTTAGAATTAGTCGCCTGTGGTTGGTCAGCAGACTTGGCTTTGGGAATAGCACTCTAATTAGGCTGCACTCCCTGTTCAAACCTATTGAATAGTGAAATTCGTCGAAGAGTTCGCGAGCAGTTTGTTTAATGACTCCATTAGACTGCCCAAGTCGTTATCTAAAATAATTTCATGCAGATCAAGCGGTTTAAGGTGGTTGAGACGGGCGCGAAGCGTTAATTGCCCGCCACGAGAGGAGCGCCAAACTGAATTGTCTGTGTGTTGGCTATACTAGAGAGTTGAAGCGCGAATGGTCTGTCTGTCTGCAGGTTTGTTTTTGTATACCAAGCTTCATCGCGAATCACACCCGCACGACTTGAGGTGCGCGAAAAATTATGACTTGCGTCATTTCAATGAATTGCTCGCGCATCGCAGTTATTGTATTTTACGCTCGCTCTCTGAGCACCACTTAACTGCAGTCCTAAGTACTTCCTAAGAACTTCAGAAGTGGATAAGAGGCTGTTTTATTTTATTCTTCAGGCGGAGGATTCTTCCTACTTCTACCTAAAGTATAGTGTATAGGACCTGTTTAAATGAAGGAAAAGCTACCCGTAGCGCCGGTTTGCCTGCCTAGAAAGGTGGGTAAACCCGAAAGCCCGCTTTAATTGTCTTGTAAAATTCTAGCCCTTCCAACCGGCCAATCGCAGAGTCATTAAAGCGTGTCCCACTGTGGAAGTACAAACTATAGCTTAAAATATATAATTGCTCCAGAGTTCTAGTTTTCGTTTCACAATGAAGGCCATCTGTCCCTTGGAAAATATTTAACAATGTCTAGATCCACATAAATTTACTGGACAAATTTTTTATGGCTTCAGTTTCTACAACTTTTAGTCTTCTTTGTACTAGCTTCTCCAACGGATAATGGCGAATCCAAAACGAAGACTGCGTCGAGCAATGCCACACAAAGAGTAAGAATTATAACAGACTATAAGCAGTTCCTTTTCGGGAATGACAACGATAGTGGAGAGAAAAAAAAAGGGAAGCGAGCGTGAAATTCGCCTGCCGCGTCCCGCAAGGGGTGTTTGTATACGTTTGACTATGTACTGTTTACGAAATATAGAGGAACGCTTGATTTTGTTTGGCGAGTTGTTTATGAAGATAGGTCCAGATTGCTGTGTTAGTTTAAAAGGGTTTCCTGCACTGTACTAGGTTTTTTTTACCCTTGCAATTGGCCTGACTACAATGCCAATAACGTTTGATCATTTCAGGTAATATAATAGTCTTATCAAGGACTATCAATAAACATCCACTCAGTGGAAAATCTAGGCAGAGCACAACTGACACAACTATAGAAAAAAAATGTTTCGAAACATTTCTGCTGTGAAAACAAACTAGCGATCCATCCCATAATAAAAATACGAAACATTTAATTTGTTATGATTAATTAATGATAATAAAATGAATGTCATCAATAAACACCCTTCAACAAAACAGAATAATAAATGATTCACCAATAAAGTTCAGTCACAGTAAGAGGAAGACTTCACTTGAAGACACGCAACTGGAACATGATCTCTGTCAAGGCTTTCTTTTTTCACGCGTGGATTTCTTTTGGGTTAGGTGCATTGGTGTACGCTGGTAAAGTGCTATTTGTATCCTCACATATACACTTTCAACATGCAAAACCCTCAAAGTAATAGAATGTGTCTTTACTGCAAGGAAAATAACGTATAAAAAAAACTCGCCAAAAGTGCTGCTGTCTTATTAAAACTTTTTTCATCATTGTTAGTATTATTGACATTTTTCTTCCTTTGAAATCTTTCAATATATCAAAACGTAAAAGGTAAACACCATTACCCACAAACCTGAATGCATTGAGGCCTGTTATGTTCACAACACAATGTGATTTCAGTTCTTCGCCATTCTAAATCATTCATTACTAAAGGGAAAGAAACCTAGCGAGATGGGAAAGTCTCGAAAAGAAAGCGGATTATTATAAGTTTATTCTAGCATTTCACCTGCAGCTGAAACGGCAACATGATGATGACTACAGGTCAAGGAAATTATGAAATCTAGCTTATCACACAAAAAAATGTAGTTGGCTTTCGACAGTAGCTAAAGAGAAACCCTTTTTTTAAATTCTCCCTCAACGTACAGCCAAACGTTTCGATGACTCGCCCATTTTCACGATAGACAACACCACAATATCGTAAGAAGTGAATTAAATATCGCAGACGCTTATGTATCATTTTTTCTCCTTGTGAATATAAAAAGTGAAAGAGGTTTTAGATAGATAAAGGAAAAGCGTTTAAAGTGATAAGTCCTCATCAAAGTATAAAGTGACATAATAAGGACAATTTGCTAAGGACTCTAATATCGTTACCAACCCAATAAACTTTAAAGCTGCCGTTTTTGTCTAACTTCTTTGTCCTTTGTTGTACTGGCAATTTGGTTTTCCAAAGAAAGTGGGAGGGGGGGGGCCGGGGGTTTAAACCTCCCGCTTCCCGTACCTTTTAATCCCGGTTCCCGCCCTGTATTTTTTGGCTCCCACCCCTTTGCATTTTTTCGATTGCGAAATATTGCGCAATGTTGCGTAATTTTTCCCTTTTTCTCCTGCCTCCTGCCACCTTGGGAATCCCGCTTCCTGCCCCATATTCTCCCGCCTCCTGTACACCTCCCGCCCCCTTTTCTCCCGGTCTCCCGTCCCCTGCCCCCCCCCCCCCCCAAGAAAGCAAATTCTCAACTGTGGCAATGGATTTAAGACTACAAATTCTTAATTGTTTTTATTATTATTTTTATTTATTTTGTTATTATTTCACCAGGGAGTACTCAAGCTCTCAAAAAGTTTCTTTCATGCACGTTTAGTATTGTTTCAATCTCCGTTACACAGTAAACCACGAAATATGTACTGGTGTCCTTTGTTTGTTGTATCCTTATCTCATATTTCACTTTCTATAAAAACTGGTCTCCCTCTAGACAGACAGACTACTACAACGCCTGGGCTTAAAATAAATTAGTAATAAAATATTATGCTCTCGATCAGGACAACGGGTTTTTTCATTACTGCCAAACGCATTCACATACGCATACTAACAGAACTTTTACAAGGAAAAATCTGGACCTTTCAGAATTGGTCGTGTGCTACTACACACACACTGGCCACCTGTTACTTTTCTGGTAAAACGGTAATCAATTGTATTTAACATGACAGGAGCAGCCACAGAAATATAGCAACGTCACGTTTCCTAAAAAAGTCAATTTCATAAATAGATTTTTCATTTAGAGGAGGCCCGTCCTTTTCAAAATTGTATGCATACGTTTTAAAACTCTGTCGAAAAAAGATGCCATGCATCTAGTCCTCATATCAGCTGTCAGACATCCGATAACTCTATGCAACGTCTCACTATTTCAAACAACAGCAGACCGCTACAGGAATTCCTGTATTTTTTTTTTTGAATTCGTGACAAAACGTTTACGTTTTACTTGCATTTGGAAGCAGAATCGAAGATTTCATAATCAGTTGGTTCACACAAGTGGAGAGGAAGAAAACTACATTGCTTTCCATTGCTGATTTCTTTATACTTCCTGAGAAAAGACGAATATTCTAAAAACATTTCTGTTTCCCATTCCACTTTAAAAAATAACATCTGACAAAAACAAAACAGTGGATGGCGTGCGTAATCAATATTTTACATTTACTCTATAAAATCGAACTGTACATGGTTTCATAGCTAACAAGCAGCGTAGCTATGGAATCATGCACTAAAAAATAGAGTAAGAGAAAGATAATTGCTAGGTTGTAATCACCTTCTAAACAAGAGGAGGATATCTACCAAAATTGTGAGCAGTTGGGCTTTGTTCTTTTTCTTCTTCTTCTTTTTTTTCGTATCATACAACCAAGGAGAAGACAAACAGATTGAATAATCTTAAATCGTTCATTTTATTTAAAAAATGGAGGAAAATTGATTGTGATGAATTTGTAAAGTGGAGGATCTTATTAAATCCTCCCCAATAACTCCAGAAAATTCGTTGCAATTGTGTTACGAAAGACGACAAAACTACGCATAAGCACAGCACTATTTACAAAAAAGCTCAAAGGAGTTATTCGGGTTAGCAGACTGTTATTCTCATAATTTATTTTAAGTGACGTGACGCTTTCTCAAGCAATGGAAATGCGAGAGTAGAGAAGTTAAATGACAAGTGCACTTATTTCTTTGCTGTGCTCGCGACGGAATACAACCGCATGTTAATATTTAAGGAACCGATAACATACAAAGCACTTCTGGGTCACGTGATGAGGACTGAGAAAGTGGCCGATGAAGGGAGCTGCCGGCTGAAGTGTTATTTGGAGCCAAACTGTGTTTCCATTCATGTGGGACTAACAAAATCATTTTGTCAAAGCACTTCTAGTCGGTGTCGCCTGTCATGATCGGTCTCACTCAAAGAGTTTTTCATTCTCATTATTCAGTCCGTGTGACTGAGTTCCAATTTCGAAGACCTTGTATCGATTCTCAAGTTGTTCGGGAATCTTTTTCTGTAGTAGCGCTGTGCTATTAAGCTAAATTTAAACTACGTTGTCTATGTTCTAAGGTTCAGTCGCCTGTGATATTTCAGTCTCCTGTTTTTGTCCTGCTGACGGTTTTAGTCTTCGCTAGGCTATTATTACAGGTAAACGATGTTCTCTACCCGTGCTTTCTTGTTGTGGACTCTTTCCCCTTCGTCGTTCGCGCTGAATTTCAAGTCCTGCGTTCACGCTGAGTTTTAGTGGTAGATCTCCCAAGAAATGAGATCTCTCGTGCATTTATAATTCCTTCTCATAATAATAAAAAATTTTCGTCTTCTGAGCTTCTTCCTGGAGACTCTTTTCCATTATTCTTCAAATACTGACTGACGTTTTCGCATTTTTAATTACGGATTTAATTACACTGGGGCCGAAAAATGAAGAGAAACAAGCTCAGAAGATGAATATATATATATTTTTTATTATGAGAAGGAATTATAAGCGCACAAGAGGACACAAGCGCAGCGCGTATAAATATTAACTGCACGTGAATAACCGTGAAATAGACCAAGAAAAACAAAATAAAACCGTTGCTCGTTGAAAGTTAATAACGACTCAAACTTGACCGAGATTCAGCCTTCTTATCTAATAACAGAAATATTTATTCAGCCTAAAACTCACTGGAACATCAAAAAGAATCTAACAGCAATCAATTTAAGAGAAAAATCTGTAAGGGCAATTTAGAAATATTTCTATTTATGCAAATTACGAACTTTTTGGCTGATTTGTGCTGCATTTTAGCAGTTTTTAAATATAAATATCTTAAAATCGCAGCCACCTAGAAAGCTCAATGTACATTAAGAATGTTTTGACATCATAAAAGATCCTTCAACTGAAAAGAGAAAGGGTTAAGTTTTATCTTTCTTGAAATATTGGAGAAAATTGCAGGAATGACCAAAATCAGCCAGTAAAAAATGAATCATGATTTACATGAAAACGCTCTTACAGATTTTTCCCTAATTTCGCATACAAGTTGTGTAGGTTGAGTAGTTCAAATAGTTCAAGTTTAGTCACCAAGTGTCTGACTAGTTTTCGAGATATTCGACTTTGTTTAAAATGAGGGGTTGTCCATTACCGTTGCTATGGTGACAGCTGTTGCTAGGAAACCAGTGAGAAAATAAACTTTGATCATATATTGAAAACGTGGTGTAGTATCAAGGAAATCGAAGTTTACCTTCTATGCGAAATTTTGACTTTAAAAGATACACCCCAAGGTCTAAAAAACTGTTGCGAGCCTCCTTAAATAAGATTACAGAACAAAACCAGACGCAAAATACAATACAACGCTATGAGTTACGTAACCGGCGTGATTATAACAATACTAAAACGAAGATAAGTGACGCTAACATTCAAAAATAAAAACAATATAGTACAACGATTATATAACGAAAAAAGGAAAACTAAACAATACTAACAATTAAACGTAATTACAAAGTGTAGATTCAGGTACAACACTAAATAAATGAACTATACAAGGCAAAAATTTAACAAAAGACCGGAAATATGCTACTATAAAAATAATAAATAACAAAAGATGACAGGTAAGACTAAAAACTAAAAACTACTAATTCAAAAAAGATGACATTTGCAATGCGGCAAAAGAAAGAGCAGTCAAAAGGAAAGCAACCTACGTTTACGCAAACATGGATCATAACAAAATCCCAAATCGAGGCCTTTGGAGCCCCAAAGGGCCGATAGACAACAAAATCCCTGGGGGGGCCCTTAAACAATAATGACCGTAATAAGTTCCCCGGACAGGGCCTTTGAGTATACCCAACAGAAAATTTTTTGCAAAAACCGTGTACGACCATACTTGCGTCACGTCGGATCATAATAGATCGTGATCAGTCAAAAATATAAATAAACTGTACCCTGCAAGGACTGATCAAACGACGTAAAAAAAGCATTGCCCGAAGGCAACGCAGTTCTTAACACAACACCACAGTCAACAAGACCCGGCATGATAAGCGCTCATGACTAGAAGGCAGATACGGACAACGTTGTTTCGCTCTAATTGGAGCTCATCAGCGTATCGTAGCCACCAACACAATGAGAGTTAATGAGAAATCACCTATCTCATAAATGTTGTAACTAGATCCATTCCAGATCGTTTGATCAGTCCTTGCAGGGTACAGTTTATTTATATTTTTGACTGATCACGATCTATTATGATCCGACGTGACGCAAGTATGGTCGTACACGGTTTTTGCAAAAAATTTTCTGTCATTGTTCATTTTAAACCGTTGATCTGGATTGATCCGACCATCTTGCACTTTGTTTTATTGTACGTAGAGGATGGTAGTGGCCATCCCTCGTTCGTTTTACCACAGCATTCGGCATGTTTAAGTTGAGATCATATCATTTTTAGGCCACAAACCCGCAGTACGTGTTTGTGACCGGAAATCATTTGATTTCTAGCTCTTTCTGGAATGATCCGACGTGACGCAAGTATGGTCGTACACGGTTTTTGCAAAAAATTTTCTGTTGGGTATACTCAAAGGCCCTGTCCGGGGAACTACGGTCATTATTGTTTAAGGGCCCCCCCCAGGGATTTTGTTATCTATCGGCCCTTTGGGGCTCCAAAGGCCTCGATTTGGGATTTTGTTATGATCCATGTTTGCGTAAACGTAGGTTGCTTTCCTTTTGACTGCTCTCTCTTTTGCCGCATTGCAAATGTCATCTTTTTTGAATTAGTAGTTTTTAGTTTTTAGTCTTACCTGTCATCTTTTGTTATTTATTATTTTTATAGTAGCATATTTCCGGTCTTTTGTTAAATTTTTGCCTTGTATAGTTCATTTATTTAGTGTTGTACCTGTATCTACACTTTGTAACTACGTTTAATTGTTATTATTTCATGATTGACACATTTTCTTTTGTTATTCAACAACCTTTATTTAACTTACAACCCTGATGAATATTAACTAACTGAAAGTCCGGGGAGGGCTTGATTATGTAGCAGGGAAGAGCGGGGCTTATGAATTGAATTTATGAATATGAATGAGGGATTCATCCGTACAAATCCCTCCTTTCAGGGATTTATACAGATAAATCCCTCCTTTCAGGGATTTATACAGATAAATCCCTCATTTGAAGGAGTTACAGAAATAACTCAATTTAACCTTGCTCGTCCCGAGAAATTGAAATCCCTCCGGCTTTATTTATTCCAACAATAAAGTCATCTGCAAATGTTTTTCATTACAAAACAATATCGAGAAAAATAACAAAACTAATACATGAACCTTTTTAGTTGTGTCGCTTTCGGTTTATCCTCGAAGCGTCCCTCAGAAACTATTTTGCTTAATTCTTCCGAGCACGAATTTCTTGGAGCAGGCTCATCACTGCCTACTACTGGGTCGAAAATAGAATCCAAACTAAAATTGGGTTGTAGTATACCTTGCGAAAAACTATTTTGGGTCAGGAAAAGCTCTTCTTCGCTGTCCGTGATGTCCATGATGACAAAGCATAACCAAATGAATGAGTTGTTTGAAAGCCGTTCGTTCCGCCCTGGTGTACCGAAAAAAACTCGTAAACAAGATCAAAAGAAAAGACCAATAATAGAACACATCAACCGAGAAACAAAGAAAATACAATGCATGGTCCCTTGTGGAGTCGGCGGAATTTCAAAGTAAAAAGAAGTCTATCGCTTTCCGCTGACAAATTCTCAAGACAACTTCTCACAGTAACCGTCTTTCGAAACAGTAACCGTTGTAATTTTATACTTTATAATTATCTTTGTCATAAGCTTTCATTGTCCCAAAAAACCGTTGTAATTTTATACTTTCCTTCTCATCGAGCGTCCTTATATACCAGTGCAGCGTTGTAATCTTTACATTTGGCAATTTTATCTGATGAGTGCCGTACGAAAACAACAAATTGTGCGGTACGAAACTATTTAGTAATAAAAATGCCAAGTCTAATCTTCAGTTGATCAGACGGTGTTCTAATATTTATGCTCTAGTTTTTCTATTGAGCATTCTGACAGCAGTTCTGCAAATCAACTAATATATATATATATATATATATATATATATATATTTAACCAAAAAATGGAGTGAAATTCTCATCTACTACAAAGTGCTCAATAGCTGAACTAGAGCGGTGAATAACAGTAAGAATTCAAGAGTTAGTTTTTATGGACATTTACTCGCTACTCTGAGTTTCATGCCTCATGCGAGGCAATCATCAGGCGACTGCCAGAAAAAACGGTTACATTCAGAGATATTTGAAAATTCAGAACAATACAATACATTGTGTGTCACATGTCACGTCACGCGGGAACTTTAACACTAGTTAGAATAGAACGTTTTTCAGCAAGAATTTCCTAGCATGTCTACAACACGATATAAGCTCATTTCTGCTGTTGAGAGTTGACATTTCCGGTTTACATAAAATGAAAAATTTCTCCCACAAACACAAATTGCATCTCTTGGTAATATTCGAATAAGACCTAGCCTGTTTAACTTTGCGCCACTTGATGTGATACTTAATGTTCTTATCTTTGAGATTCCATATATATTTACTTAGTTCGGTAGCGTGTTTATACCGTTCATTTCGAAAAGAACATACATGGTTACGATATCTTAATTTAAATGCAGTGTCACAGAGTCCGATGTAAGTCTCCTTCGTGGTTGAGGTGGTGACTTCGGCTTGGTAAATGATGCTTTCCATGTTACAATTTCCATCCATAGGACACGTGCTAGATTTTCGGCAGTTGCAATTTTTCGTTTGGTCATCAGTATGAGTGGATTTGTTAATTTCAGCTTTGTTATGGTTAGATATAATTGTTTTGATGTTGCCCATGCAGCTGTAGCTTAATTTGATTGTGTTACGGTTAAAAATTTTATGAAGTGGGTTAGATTTGGGGAAATGCTTGTCAATTAGTGAAAGGAAGCATTTGCCGACGTTTGTTTCCACGTTCTTGCTATATGGTGGATTAAACCATATGATGTTTCGTTGTCTGTTTTTTCGTGTGCGGTGTGTCTGGTTCGGTGTGGCATTGAATGACAGGTTGAAGTGGTATCCACAGGAAGTGGAGAGGATTAAAAAGGATATATGCAAAGTTTTCCGTGACCACGACTTAAAGATCACAGTCGAAGCAAACACCACCAAGGTCAACTTCCTAGACGTCACGCTTGACCTCCAAAGTGGAAAGTACTATCCTTACACAAAGGAAGGCAACGTCCCTCTATACGTCCACAGAAAATCCAACCATCCACCATCCATCCTGAAAAATATCCCCGAATCTATCAACAAGAGGCTCTCCGAAATATCCTCTGATAAAGAATGCTTCGATAACGCTAAAGGCGTCTATCAAGAAGCACTCAACAAAAGCGGATACCACTTCAACCTGTCATTCAATGAATGCCACACCGAACCAGACACACCGCACACGAAAAAACAGACAACGAAACATCATATGGTTTAATCCACCATATAGCAAGAACGTGGAAACAAACGTCGGCAAATGCTTCCTTTCACTAATTGACAAGCATTTCCCCAAATCTAACCCACTTCATAAAATTTTTAACCGTAACACAATCAAATTAAGCTACAGCTGCATGGGCAACATCAAAACAATTATATCTAACCATAACAAAGCTGAAATTAACAAATCCACTCATACTGATGACCAAACGAAAAATTGCAACTGCCGAAAATCTAGCACGTGTCCTATGGATGGAAATTGTAACATGGAAAGCATCATTTACCAAGCCGAAGTCACCACCTCAACCACGAAGGAGACTTACATCGGACTCTGTGACACTGCATTTAAATTAAGATATCGTAACCATGTATGTTCTTTTCGAAATGAACGGTATAAACACGCTACCGAACTAAGTAAATATATATGGAATCTCAAAGATAAGAACATTAAGTATCACATCAAGTGGCGCAAAGTTAAACAGGCTAGGTCTTATTCGAATATTACCAAGAGATGCAATTTGTGTTTGTGGGAGAAATTTTTCATTTTATGTAAACCGGAAATGTCAACTCTCAACAGCAGAAATGAGCTTATATCGTGTTGTAGACATGCTAGGAAATTCTTGCTGAAAAACGTTCTATTCTAACTAGTGTTAAAGTTCCCGCGTGACGTGACATGTGACACACAATGTATTGTATTGTTCTGAATTTTCAAATATCTCTGAATGTAACCGTTTTTTCTGGCAGTCGCCTGATGATTGCCTCGCATGAGGCATGAAACTCAGAGTAGCGAGTAAATGTCCATAAAAACTAACTCTTGAATTCTTACTGTTATATATATATTTATATATATATATATGTAAACTGAAATGTTACGGTCAAGAGTCCAACTCCAAAATAGCGTTGTTGGTTTAATCAGCGCTCAACGTTTCGACCATCACGGTCTTCATCAGGACCACTAGAGGTATATACTAGTTGCAACATTCAAATTTAAAATTCGAGTCAACGGTAAAAATAGTTGACATGCCATGACGTAAAGAGCTAAAATAAGACGAAAGTAACAATATGGAAATAAGCTATAGAAATAACTAAATGTAGATTATAAAAATCATACAGGACTGTTTAGAGTAGTTTGAGTCTATGAATCCAGTAATTTTCCCGAGCTCTTCTGATATCTTGATTAGGATTACTAACTTTTTCAGTAACAGTTAATTTAAGATATCTAACTCCACAGTTTTTAAAATGCCTGGCAGTTGGCAGTGTTGATTTGCCAGGCGGTGAATGGGGTTTCTTGTTTCGCCTATATACTGATTATTGCATTTGCTGCATTCGATCAAATATATGACGTTACTAGTTAGGCACGTTGTGCGTTGTTGTAGTGTAATTTTTTTCTCCTGTAGTAGTGCTTGTCACTGTCTGCGTAAAATGTCCATATGTCTTGCAGCATGCACATCTTGTGTCCGCTCCACAGGGCCAGAATCCAGAGCTATGATATTGTGTTGGCCTTTGTTGCTTGTGTTTGTGCGAAAAGTGAATTTTTAGGTTTCTGTTGGTTTTGAAGGGACGGTCACAGATTCTGCAGATGGTTTCAAATGAATTCAGGATGTTTCTATCAATTGGTAGTGTTGAGTGGTCATTAGAATCATAAGGATCACTTGTGTTAGACGGTGGCAGTCTTTTGTTTGTTAGCATCTGTGACAAACTGCCACCGTCTAACACCAGTGATCCTAATGATCTGCATCTGCAACACACAGGCTTGGTATTGTTCACTGGATTGGACTGAATTCCGAGATAACTGAAGAGTTGAGATGAACAGTTGAAAGCTTGTTAAGCAGCAACAGCAGCAACTTGAACAACGACATGTACAGTTCTACAACCGGAACAGTAATTTCGCGGGGATATGATTATGCTTGCTTACCCTATTTATTTACGTTATGTTACGCTTATTTTTTCTCAATACGTTTAAGGGGGTACCCTGGGTGCCAAAAGCCTTCTCGCGGTCATATTACACGCCTTTTATGTTTCTTATATTTGCACGATTTTTTAAATTTTATGTCGGCCTTCAGCCGACAACTCTTCTCGTTAAGCGTTCCGCGAGAGAACCTCTGGTACCTAGGGTATTAAGTGGGCGGTATCCTGAAAATACTGCAATCTGACTGGTTCTGGGAGAGAGCAGAATTTTCCTGACTCCTACCACGGTCAAGAAAACCGCGCGAAATTTACCTTTGAGTTGAAATCAAATTGAAAATCTGTGAAGTCTAATGGGATAGCTGATCCTTTTGTTTGCATATAACAACAAAAAGCTCGGGTCATTTTTTGCGCACTAGAATGTTTTACCAGAATGGTTCCCTTGCACTTACATGCGTGGTATTGGACCCCGAACAATGGCAGTATAATACGTCGCAGCCGTTAGTCAATCATTAACTGAGCTCCGGACATGTACTATAGTCGCTTATCTCTCAATATCACTTTTAGCTCCCCTACGACCTGTGTACACGCCTTTGTCTTTCATGTCTTATCATGCCGCCCAAGAAGCGTTCGGCGAAAAATTCTCTGAGTAAACAGCTGATGATTCAGTTGGTAAACTCAGTTTTGCCTCGAAAATGACATTCCTGTATCCTTGATGGAAGTTCTCGCTGAGCACCATATTACACCGGAATCCGTCCTTGCCGAGATAACCGAACAGGATTTAGTAAACATGAAACTTGTGGTTGGGTAGAAAATAATTTTACGCCGAGTGATCGTTCGCCTCACCAAATTTACTTCGCATACGACCGTGGCCGCCCCGATGTCAACCGTGGCCCGCTCTGCCTTATCACAGGTCCCCTCGTCTTTTCCTCCCTTCAAACTGGAAGACAAACTTGCCACAATTGAGGCCGAGTTTTGCCAACCGAAGGACGCTAATACCTTGCCCCACAAGACCGACCACCTCAAGCCTCGAGACCTCCAAATGACTCAAATGGGCCAGAAGGTAAGCAAATGTTACCTTCAGATCTTATTTATGGTCCGGATGGGAAGCATTTAGAACCCCTACAACTCACTTTTGCCCAATTTATGCTGGTGAACTTTAAGATCCTTGAGTCCATCATGACTAACAACCCCCCGGAAGCCCCGGATTATCTCCGCTATCTAAAGTTTTTGGTCATCAAGGGTACTCGCTTCCAAACAAAAGCAATCCTTGCCTTTGACCAAGACTATCGCACTACCAAATTGCGCGAGAACTTTACCTGGGGAAGTAACGTAGACGATCTCAGCGCCCAGTATTTTGAAGCAGCAGTCGCGTTACGCCTGACACCAGCTTCTCCCTCCCGCTCTACTGACGGTCGCAAGTCTACGAGCGATGAGTTTTGTTTCCGCTGGAATTTTAACCCTAACGGTTGCCCTAACATTCAGTCCTGTAAGTTCAGGCATGTGTGTATTCATTGCTCCCAGCAACACAAAGTTAAAGGTTGCACTAGCGTCGCTGATTCTTCTAGCGGCAAGAAACCGGAAAAATGACTTATTACACGCCCAGAAAACGCCAGTGATTCTGCCCTGCTTGCGTACCCTTCTTAACCCCGCTTGAGGATTGCCCATTGAATTTCCACGCTTGGGAAAAAGAACTTTTGCACGATCCTGACAGAGATTTTATTCTTGATGGTATTCAAAGTGGTTTTAAGCTTATTCCGGAGTCTGACACTCCTTGTATTGACAGCTATGGAGTAATGATAACTATGCTAGTGCTACCTGTGCTGAGTTTAAACCTGAAATGGACGAATTATTCCGAAAGGAGCTTTCTCTAGGTCGCATTTCCCGGGTTGCCCACAAGCCGCAGTGCATTCATCCCATTGGTTGCGTTCCTAAGAAAGACTCAGGAAAATCTCGCCAGATTACGGATTGTAGCCGACCGCATGGTTCCTCCTTAAATGATTATATCAAACGCGACCTAGAGTCTTTTGGGATGAATTCTATTGATACTGCAGTGTCTTTTTCCTCGAGTAATTGTTTTTACGCTATCGTTGATATCGAGTCTGCCTGGCGTTGGGTGCCTGTCTTTCCTCCTCATCGTCAGCTGCAGGGATTTCGCTGGATGTTCGGAGAACATGATCCTTCTCGTTACGAGTATTTCGTGGATAATCGTCTCTGTTTTGGAGTTTCGTGCGCTCCCACCATTTTTAATCGCCTTTTAAATGTAATTGTTCGCATGATGGCCAGACGTGGTTTTCTGGCTATAGTCAATTACCTAGACGATTTTCTTATCATCGGAAACACATGTACACATGCTGAATGTCAACATGGACTCACCACTCTTATCAATCTTCTTCATTCACTAGGGTTTAATATCAGATGGAAAAAAGTTGTTTCTCCAAGTCAGCGGGTAACTTTCTTAGGAGTAGAACTTGACTCTTCGACCATGTCGATTCGCCTGCCAGCCGACAAGTTAGATCGTCCGCACGCTCTTGTCACGTCTTTCTCAGAAAAAGTCTCAGCGTCCAAGCGTCAACTGCAATCTCTCCCAGGCTCGTTTAATTATGCGTGTTTAGGCACGGAGGCCGCACCTCTTAGGCGCGTCATCGATTGCATTAATAAACTTCGTCACTCATCACATCGCTGCCGTCTTTCATCTCAATTTCGCGCCGATATATTGTAGTGGAAACAATTCCTCGTAACTTTTAACGGCCGTGGCATGATGCTGGATTTTCGTAAGCCTATTTACTTCCAAACCAACGCTTCCCTGCACGGTTTCGGTGCCGTATGTTCCAACGACTGGTTTGCTGGCGCATGGACAGCTTCCCCCAGCGCTGAACAACATTCATTCCAATATTTTAAAACTATTTAGAACTTTTCCCCATACTTATCACAGCTCGTCGCTGGGGTCTTCGGTGGACTAACAAACGTGTCTGTGTTGACACTGACAATACTCAAGCTATGGCCTTTATAAACAATGGCACTTGCAAAAATTCACTCGCTATGTCTTGGTTGCGTGAAATTTTCTGGTTTACTGGTCCGAAACAATTCCATCTTCGGGGCCCGTCACTTACCTGGCAAACTTAATAAAAACGCCGAAAGATTAAGTCGATTACTTCAATATCCTGTCTTATCGACTGATGGCTTTAGCGATTTGTTTTCTCTTCCTTAGGATATCTTTCGGAGTTAAACCAGCGAGCCAAGTCTGTCTCCGCCGCTGCCTATGCATGTTCAACACTAGCTACACGTCGCTCTCAGTGGCGAGTGTATCTACGCTTCTGCCCGAGATTTGGTTTAGTACCTGTCCCAGCAACTCACAGCACTGTCATTCGTTTTCTTATCCACTTGTCTACTTACTGCAAACTAATCACCCGCGGTCTTCGGCGCATTCAGTAGGCGACGCCTGAGAACAAAAATTACCTATCGCTCCTGAGATCGCGTATATCCTTCTACGCCTTCGTCCAGAGCTCACTGCAAGGATTCTGGTTTCTGGGCCGCTATGCTCATTGGATTTTACTCGTTTTTTCGCAAGTCTAATCTGGTCCCTAAAGCCGCCAAAGACTACAACCCTTCGAAAACGTTGTCCTGTCCGGTCATTATCATTCGCTCTTGGGGTTTGGTCATCTGTGTTCGTTGGTCAAAGACCATCCAATTCAGGCAGCGTCAACTACTTATACCTGTTGTTTGGCTTCCGCCCGGTCATCCACTTTGCCCAGTTCAAGTCTACGAGCGCCATGTTCGTCTCTTCCCCGCGCCTCCCTCCTCGCCTGCCTTTCTGCTCTCAAGGGAAGATCACGTCACCCCAATAACGCACTCTATTTTTTCTAAAACAAATACGCCATTGCCTTACTCACGCAGGACTTAAGGCTACTCAATACTCTGGCCACAGTTTTCGTCGCGGAGGGGCGACCTGTGCATTCCGTTGTGGTGCGCCAGTTGAACTCATAAGTCTCCAAGGAGACTGGACTTCCGATGCTGTTCTTCTGTACATTGCACAGCCTTTAGAACGGCGCATCGCCGTGGCACATTTAATAGCACAAAACATCACTTCATTATCTCCCTAATTTATTTTTCCTGACTTTATCGTTTTCCTCCTATGCTTTTCACCTAAACTTTTTTTTTTACCCTTCTTTGTTGTCTGGCGGTTTGGGTGGGCCACATCAGGGGGTCGGCTTGGGTCTGGCCTCCTCCCCCTAATGAGGTTTTGCTTGTTCCGGCAAACAATAAAGATGATTTTGTTACTTAATCGTTTGGTTGTCGTTTATTAGACTTTATGCGAAGGATTATGTGTGGTATTGGACCCCGACCAATGGCAGAATAATACGTCGCACCCGTTCGTCAATCATTAACTGAGCTCCAGACATGTGCTCTAGTTGCTTATCTCTCAATATCACGTTTAGCTCCCTTACGACCTGTGTACACGCCTTTGTCTTTCACCCACCCTTTCCCACCCGTGGGCCACGTTAGCGGGGTCGGCTTCGGTCTGGCGTCCCTCCCCCCCCCCCCCCCCTGATGAGGCTTTGCTTTTTCCGGCAAACAATAAAGATGATTTTGTTACTTATTCGCTTGGTTGTCGTTTATTAGACCTTATGCGAAGGATTATAGCTCCTGCTACATGCTTTTTGATAAACATAAAATCTGGATCAGGGCACAAGAAAAATGAAAAGCGCTTGGAGTAGAAATGGTGAAGATCGATTCAGCAAGGGAGCAAAACTTCACTGATAAACGTTCCGATCATCATCTGTATAAGTTCACTGGATTAGACCAAATTATCAAGAGAATTAAGGGTGTGTTCCTTTGGGATGATCCAAATCAGGATCAGTGATCCAAGATCACTCAGATCATGGTTCATCAAAAGAACCGAAGAATCCTTGTCCAGAGTGGATTCATCGGTTCGTTTGATGCACCATGATCCGAGTGAATTTGGATCACTGATCCTGATCCGGATCATTCCAAAGGAAAGCACCCTAAGAGTGGAGATAGACATATCATGATGCTTGTTAGGTAGCAACAACTCGAAACGATAGCAACTGGAAAGAAAAGAGGTCTAACAACTGGGACTTTAATTGTGATGAATAGTCACCAGTAATGTCTCTGATGCAGAAGAGAGATCTAACGTTACATTTGACTTTCATTTGCTAGGTTTCTACTTGAACAGTGGAATGAGAGGATAGGTGTTTACACAATAGACCTTTGTCACGCAGCGGCCGTGTTGAGGCCCCAGAGAATAAAAAGCTTTGTTTTTGCACGTCTACACCCGTTCCCAAGGTTTTCACTGCGAGGCTATACGTGCTAAATGTTATGTTTTTATGCTAAAAGTAGCAGCGTGAAAAAGGTCTTTTTCCGTGTTGCCGTACTCGTCATAAAAAGGTGTATGGTTTCTCGTGTTTAGCCTGTGTACAGCCGCCGCTCTTATTGGCTACTACTTTTATTCTATGATTAAAATCTATAGAGACTTACTTAGGCCTCTTTATGCCATGTGGTGCATAAGGCCCACAAAATCTATAAAGAACAACAGAAAATTCTCTTCAAAAATCAGAGCACAACTGACACAACTATAGTGAAAAATGCGATTCGAAATGCTTCTGCTATAAACAGAAGGTGTATCTTTGTCAGTCAATGAATGATATGATTTTCCAACAACTAAGATGCAAAACTGCAGTGCAGTCTTAATAAATGGCACAAATTGAAATCTAGGGAACAGGCCAAAGTAAACTGCGAAAACAAATTAGCGATCCATTCCATAATAAGAACATGAAACATTTTAACTTGTGATGATTAATTAATGACATTAAGATGCATGTCATTAACTAATACACACCCTTCAACAGAACTGAATAATAAGTGCTTCACTAACAAAGTTCAGTCACAATAACAGGAAAACTTCACTTGCAGACACACAACTGGAACATGGTCTCTGTCAAGGCATTTTTTTTTACACGTGGATTTCCTTTGGTTTGGGTGCATTGGTGTATGCTGGTAAGGGTTATTCGGAGCCTCGCAAAATTTATTTGGACATTTTAAACATTAAAGTCAGTCTAGGTAATATAGTAATCTGGTGTCCTCAGATTGGGGAAAAAATGCCTTTGGAGTATTTTATCCCCTTTTAATTTTATTTCGTCATTGCTATTGTTATTTAACATTGTTTTCTCTTTCTTTGAAATCAGTCAGTGCGTAAAGTGAATTGCATGTAGGCTCATAAATTTCATTTTTCCCCTTTAGAACGATAAGTAGGTTTGCTTCATTTTATGTCCTAAAAAATGTCTGTAAACCGGAAAAAATCACACGATTGAAAATAATAATTGCAAACTATACATGGATCTAGTAACTTACGAACCACCGCTTGGCGCCAGTGGCTTTAGGAACATAGTGACAAAGTTTAGTGGTCAAAGTCTCAGTTTTAGCTAGTATATTGAAATAAACAGGGCAGTTTAGTAATGATTAATTAGCTGCTTGTTTAAGCATTTCAAAAGAAAGATCAAAATTAAAGTGTCGACGTTTGCCGTGACAAAATTATCAAGACTAAATGATTTTAACATTTACAAGCTGAATATTAATCCAACCCAACAAACGATAAAGCATACCGTTTTCGCCTGACTCTTACGTCATATGACGCAAAGAAAGCAATTTTCAGCATCTTTAGAAATTAATTTAATCTAAATTTTTTTATTTTTTTAACCAAGAAATCAGTTTAATCTCTCAGAAAAGTTTCGTCCGTCAGAAACATTTTTCCATGCACTGTGCGGTGGACCATAAAAGAGAAATTTGTTGCACATTTCACTCCTTATTGGATTTGTTTTTTCTTCTTAGAAAAAACACCTGTCTCGTTGTATTGTATCTTAAATGTGTATGGATACCAAATCCGCTAAAAATACGCTTTAACAGGGCTTATAATTGCGAAAATCTACTTCATCTAATATTATTATCTTTCTCTAACCACGAGGTTTCGTAAAGTTTCGGTTATTCTCTGAACCAGTGAATAGTTTATGTAAAGAATAGAGTAGTCCAGTACCTCTTGTGAACCTATAATTTCAGAGGCATTCTAAAACAATATTGCTCATTGTCTTCAGGGATAGGTGCATTGTTTGTGCCCTTATCTTATTGTTCTTATGGCCAATCATGTGAGATGTTCAATGAGGTGCTGGTCGACTCAAAGAATACTCATCGACATGAGAGGCAAAAGTAGAAAACTTAAATGTTTTAAGAGCCTGTGTATGTCTGCATCGCGGCACTTGTTTTTGTTTTCTTAAATAACGTCCACATAAAACCCGTTGACAATATACACGAGTGACAGTAATCCTAACTAGTTTTTTAATGGTCGCTCTTTCTAGACAGACTACTACAACGCCTGGGTTTAAAACAAATAAAACTATGATCTCGATCACGACAAGGGTTTTGTTTTTACTACCGCCGAACGCATTCACATACACACACTAACGGATCTCTTACAAGGAAAATTTGGGACCTTTTAGAGTCAAAAACGTTGGACTGTGCGACACACACACTGGCCACCTGTTACTTTTCTGGGCAAAACGGTAATCTATTCTATTTAAAATGACAGCAACAGACACGAAAACATAGCAACGTCATGTTTAATCATGCCAAGCACGTAAAAAATAGATAATAAATAAATAAGCAATGTCAAGATCTCTCCGGAAAAAATTTCGAGCTCCCAACCCCCAACCGGTATTCTGATAGCTAAAGGGTTCGATTCCCGTTGGGGCCTAGGAATTTTTTTTCCCGAGAAAGATCTTTACATTCATTTATTTATTTATTTATTTTTTCTTATTTACTTATGTTTCCTAAAAAGGCAATTTCATGAATATTTTTCATTAAGAGACGAGGACCACTATAGGCACTAAATGTATGCGTTTTGGTCTGTCAATAAAAGAACACATGACTAATGATGGCATGCATCAGGTCTTTAAATCACCTGTCTGACATCGGATAACTCTTTACAACGTCTAGCTACTTCAAACAGAAACAGACCACTACAAAAATTCCGGTATTTTTTTGCCATTTGTGACAAAAAGTTTTAATTTTCCGAGGCAATTCTTTCATTTGGAAGCAGAATCGAAGGTTTGATAATTAATAATAATATAATAATAATAATACATTTCTTTATACAGATGGCCTATATCACACAAGGTGGTTTTCAATAGGGCACTGTGAAAATATAACAAGATAAAATTAATTGGTCAATCAAGTGGAGGGGAGGAAACTAAATTGCTTTCCATTGTTGATTTATTTGTTCTGCCTTAGAAAAGACGAGTATTGTAAAATCATTTCTGTTATCTTACAGTCAAGTCCAATTTATCCATGCCACTTTAAAAAAGTTATATCAGACAAAAAACACTATAGTGGATGGCGTGCGTAATCAATAATTAACAATAAATCTACAAAATCGAGGCCTGCATGGTTTCATAGTTAACGAGTTGTGTAGCTATGGACTGGTGTAATAAGAGAAGATAATGGCTATAGGTAGTAACAATATTAGTTCACGTTCTAAACAAGAGAAGAATGTCTACCTAAAATGTACGTAGTTTGGTATTTTTGTTCTTTTTCTTCGTATCATACAACCAGGGAGAAGACTAACTCATTTTATTTGTAAAATGGATGAAAACTGACTGTAATGGATTTTTAAAAAGGAGGATCTTGTTAAATCCTTCCCAATAACTCTCAAAAATTCGTTACAATTGTGTTTCGATTGGCGACAAAACTACGCATGAGCACGGAAATATTTACAAAGTTATTCAGTTTGGCACTCTGTTATTTTTAGAAATTATTTTATGTGGCGTGACGTTATCTCAAGCAATCAAAACGCGAGAGTAAATAAGTAAAATGACAAGTGCACTTATTTCCTAGCAGTTCTCGCGACGGAATACAAGCGCATGTTAATATTCAAGGAGCCGATACCTAACAAAGCACTTCTGGGTCATGTGATAAGGACTGAGAAAGTGGCCGATGAAGGGGGCTGCCGACTGAAGTGTTATTTGGAGCCAAACTGTGTGTCCATCAATGTGGGACCTAAGGAAAAGGAAAAATACTCCTGCGAGTTGAACAATGCCACAGATGAAAGCCCGTCTCACTCTGATCTGGAAAAAAGACAAGGCTACACACACATTGATGTTCAGGTAAGCTTTGCTGGCTGTATGTCTTTCCAAAATGACCCCAACAACAACGCCCGTGACATGTAGATTCCGAGACGATAATGAAGACAAAAGCGATACCGATAATCGTGACGACGGCGACGTCGAAGAGGAGGACGATAGCGTGATGATGATGATGATGATGATGATGATGATGATGATGATGATGATGATGACTAGCATCTCTTTCTTTAGAACTATTGTCACGGTAACACTTGCCCTGAGAAGAATACTGTCTGTCAAGTTGGGTTCACAAACAGCGGCTACAGATGTGCCTGCCGTGAAGGTTACACAGGGGAGAAGTGTGAAGGTAATTACATTTCGTATAGTTTAGAGTAGTAATTATAATGAGGTATAAGAAGGGGCGTCAGCATATTAAGGCGTTTGTAGTATCCCCTTTATCATTCCAACACAACTACCAATGAAAAAAAGGATACCGTGTGGCATGAAATTCTGGCGATGTTAACGGATTACCGATTCTTTGTGTGTTTCGCGGGAACAAATTTTAGCGAATTTAGATCTCAAGCTTTGCCACTGGAAACAAATTTGCGCGGATTCCGGACAAGTCAACGCACGAAAATTGTATACAGCAACAATTGATGTAACATTGCTCGTTTCTTTTTGTTAGTATTTACTGTACTAAGTTGTGATCCGTCGATCATAACTCAAAGCTAACGAAAAGTATAATTTTGTATGCTGTCTGAGCTGGAAGAAACAGTACAAGCTTTCAACTTATGTTTTCATTTTTTTACTTCAAGTAAAGTATTCACTTAGCCCATATTTAACATGTCCCTTTTGACTGAATCATGCGTTAAAGCTACGACCCTTCGTGTTTTTGTGTGTGTTTCTTGTGTGTCCTTTGTGCTATGCACTTAAAGGCGTTTATGCATTGTTTTTTCAAGCAGTTATCGAAAGAGTTACTTCACACGTTCCCTCTTAAATCTTTACAGATATCAATGAATGTAGACTCAGTTTACACAACTGTGAGCCAGATTTCAAATGCGTGGACGAGCCAGGTTCATTCCGTTGTGATTGCCATCCTGGGTTTGTTAAGGATGGTAATAACTGTAAAGGTGAGTTAAACATGTACTGTTTTTCTTAGTTTGCAGCTTTGAAAAACGTTTGCTTCATTCATTTCATTTTTCTTCTATTTACAGCAACGCAAATAGAGCTAATAACAAAAGCAATAAAACAGTTAACAACAACAACAAGCTTTATTTGCATGACTATAACAAAATATTACAGTATTGCAAATGCCACTTAAAACTTAATTATTAATTTCTTACTTAATTAAAATAACTAGAAGAGATTACAACCATTTCTTACTTTTAACCATTCAGAGAGGTAGCCATTCTAACTAGTTTGTCTCTCTGTTCAAAGCATGACGAGATGAAAGAAATTACTTGAAAATTTATAAAATAATCAGTACAATTCATAAGATGTGACAAAAAATAAGGTCTCATGTGATAATAGTCGTAGAAATGGGATTTAGGTTCTATTTTAGAAAAGAACCTGTCTCTTATCGAAGAATAGTTCGGGCAATCTAGTAACAAATGAGTTTCATCTTCAATTTTGTTACAACTGCAGAGACTACATAACCTCTCATCACGAGGTATTTTGTCGTATCTACCTCTTTCAATCCGAAGTTTATGACTGCTAATTCTCAGTTTTACTAATGATTTTCTAGATGGGTTCTTTCTTGTTAGATCTAGGTAGGCAGAAAGGTTATAATTCTTTTTGAACGTGTAATAAAAACTAAGTTTTTGCGAATGTTGAAGGGTTTGGTTCCAGTAAGAGATATATTTATTTTTCATGAGATCAAATCATATTGTTTGATTTTACCTTCATTCAATGAATTACAATTAAAGTCACAGAAATTGTAATAGTCAGTCATTTTCATGACACTAGAGTAAAAACTATTATGACCGTTATAATGAAGGTCAATCGATATTTTTAAAGATTGTTTGACTATAGAGCTTTCTTCCTTTTCTATATCAATGATCAAAGGGAATTTACCCAGTTCAGCTCTACATGCAATATTGGATGCCTTGTTATGAACTTCCAAATAACGTTTACAGAATTGTAAATGAGTTTTTTCAATTGCGGAGCTGTCCCACGACTTAAAATCTGATTTCACAAAGGCACCCCAAACTTCACTATTGTAGGTTAAAATTGGTGAGATCATTGAGTCAAAAATTTTGCACGCAAGAGAAGCTTTCAGTTTATTAAAATCAGTGGGCCGTCGTAGACCAAAGAAAGCATGAAGAGCTTTTTGTCGAAGGTGTTCAAGCGAAAGCGTAAAATTTCCGGAAGATGAGATGCGAGTCCCTAGGTAGGTATAGTTTTGGACAATGTCTATTATTTCACTGCCTATGTGAAAAACATAATCACACTTTTTTGTGCATCGTTGAAAAATCATTATCTTGGTTTTCTTGGGGTTTATTCTCAGCATCCAAGAGTTGCAATATGAGGATAACTCGTTTAGGCAATTTTGCAATCCTACTTTTGATCGTGATAATACAATTAAGTCGTCTGCATAAAAAAGAGAGTTGAGTTTGGTGCCATTTGGTAGCACGAACGGATCAGATAGAATACTGTTAAACGAGAAAGCTAAACCATTGACGTATACGTTAAAGAGCAAAGGACTTAAAATACAGCCTTGGAGCACACCTCTGGCGTATTGAAAAGATCGCGTTTGGCTATTTCCAATTCTAACAGAGGAGGTAGAATTCGAATATAAACTTTTAATTACATTATAGAAGTTTCCTCGGATATTGATTTTTAACAGCTTGTCATATAGAAGTCCATCATGCCAGACCGAATCAAATGCTTTCCTAAAGTCCACAAAACATGCATATACTTTCGTTTGGTGACAATTAACATATTTGTCTATTAACTTTCGTAGTGTAAGAACATGGTCTGCTGTTCGATTATTTGCTAGAAAACCAATTTGAGATTTATGAAGTATGTCAAGCGACTGAACGTGTTCAAGAAGTCTTTGATTAAGAATGGAACAAAATAGTTTACCAAGACAACTAGAAATACATATTCCACGATAATTTGAGGGATCATTTTTAGTCCCACCTTTAAAGATTGGTGTAACAAGGCCACCGCACCATGTTTGAGGCATAGTGCCCGAGCAAAGAACCGCATTAAATAATTTCAAATAAACAGGCATTAACTGGTTTAAGCTGGATTTGATCATTTCGTTTTTGATTTTGTCTGAAAACGGAGATTTATTGTTTTTGAGTTTTTTGGCCGCTGTGCGTATTTCAAGTTCGGGTATTAGGTAGTCCAAAGAATGCGAATTTAACATTTCACCTAATTTTTTTTTCAAAAAACTAAAGTTTTGCCGAGGAAGCCCTAAGAGAAACGGAGAGGTTTACTGATCTGAGATTATTCCTTAAACAAGTTGATTTAATTAAAAGAAATCGAGCAACGGCTTTGGATGTTCAGAAAAGCAAGCAGTTGGCGGTTGAACACTAATTTGAGCTGGTAAGCCACTGATAGTTATTACCGGTAAGCAACTTTAAACACTCAGTTCATTGCATTCATTCACAGCAATTATCTGCTTGGGGTTATCACAACCACTGTAGTTTACCCCGAATATTTTCAAACCCTCAATTTTTCGAACCCCCGATATTTCGAACCAATTCTTGCCCCCCCCCCCCCCATGCAAGAAATTTCTAAGAATTTTACCTTCGATTTCTCGAACGCGCAAGAAAGTACCACTCAGTATACGCAGCTTTCATTTGAATGATCACACGTCAAGATTTTATTCTCAGACTCAAAGGGTAGAACCAGCTTCTATTACACAGTAAACAGTACCAAGGAAAGTACTGCTTAGTGCCTTTCAGTCGAGTGGTCTCATTCTGCCTGGCTCTCCTGTAGCTGCTGTTTGTCATGTTGACGAGGTGGTTCTAACTTTTGACTCGTGAGTAAAATCCGAACGTGTGACCATTCAAATGAAGCTAAAAACTGTACAAGAGTGCCATGGTATTTTTGTTTGCTTTCCTGGTTGTTATAAAAGCGTGATTTTTTGCCACCTTCGATTTTTCGAACTCCCAATTTTTCGAACCTCATTCTACGAAACATACCACAAACGCTAATAAGCAAGAATAACTGCACAATTCATCATAGCTCATGTACGTTTTATGTTTATTACCTCGGTTAAGGAAAAGCTGCTCAATTTTACTGTAAGGCATCCCTGCGAGTCGCCTATTCAATTACACATTATGTAACTGAACAAAAAAGCCCAATGGGCATTTTAACCGGCCATGAGGGGACGGATAAAGCGTTAACCGTAAGTATCGTTTCACGCAGAGTTTTTTTCGGCTTTTCTTGGGAAAGTGTGAAAATCCGTTTAACTCTTGGAAATCAAGCTATCATCGCTTCTTAATTAAGCCACGGTGAATATTGTAAAATGACACTATGTTCTGGATGAAAGACACAAAGAGTTCTGGATTTCGCCGAAACGTGATTCCTTGAAATAATTACAAAGACTGAATTCTTTGATATTTCGCCACGAGAAAGTTGTACACAGTCTTTCATCCCTTGACTAGCCGATGAAATTGTTTTCGAAGGCAAAGCTGTGTTCGATTTCGAATTTATCCTCGTTATTTATTCTTCGACTGTTCTCGGAGGCTAACAAACCCTAAATCAAGGCGTATGAGAGGAAGCGACCTCAAATGTCTCTCAATAAGGCTTCTGACCCTCTCCACCCCTAGGTTTCACAAATGTTAGCGCGATCCTGTATTGATACAAACCGGCGTGACGAAAAGTGTGATTTTGTGACACAATATTTTGACTAAATAAATAATGATTGCAATACTCTAACTCCTTTCAAATATTTAGAATGCCATAAAGCCCTCGGCATGGAAAACCGTGCAATTTCTGACGAACAAATCAGTGCCTCGTCAGAGTGGGCAGCAGATCATGCCGCCATCCAGGGCAGACTGCACTTCCAAGCAGGTGATGGAAAAACAGGCGCTTGGTCTGCGAAAACAAATGATGTCCATCAATGGCTCCTAATTGACCTCAGTAGTTTGCATGTCACAGTTACACGTGTTGCGACTCAAGGAAGAAATGGTTGCCAATGCAAACAGTGGGTGACCAAGTACAAGCTGCAGTACAGTAATGATACCCTGACCTACCAGTATTACAGGAGACAAGGGCAAACCGCTGACAAGGTGAAGTACAAATATATCGCCAAAGTTAGGAATTTCTGTACCGAAATATATTGGAAATATGTTACCTTAATTTTACAGCACGTTTTCTTTTAACCTTTAATAATAACCTTTACTTATGACAAAATTTGCACAGATGTTTCTTCCCTCAGCTGCACATCTGAGAAAGAAAATTAAACTGAGCTTCGAGGAACAGATCAATGTCCAAGGACAGTTATCCCGGTCTATATTTTGATTTAAGCCAAATAAAAAGTTAAAATTATCCTTTAATATTTTTTGCTGGAAGCCGCGTGTGCGTAAGAATCATTTACTGAGTAAGACGTTGTGAACGAAGGTTTTATTGTGTCGTCCTCGTCTTTTACAGCAACAAGACCAGCTCCCAGTTGGCTTGTTAGCTCAATTGGTTAGAGCGATGCACCGGTATCGCAGAGGTCAGGGTTCTAATCCCGGCAAGCCTGATTTTTTCAGGCTTTCTTTTCGCAGCTGCATAAGTTGCGTTAATAACTGCGAGGATCTTCTTTACAATTTCTTCATTCCGCAGTTCAAATACGTGAATTTCATATATTCGGCATAATTTCAAGACACTTTCCATCGTGAAGTTTTCAAAAACTGTCGTTTACCCCTTATAATGTTTCATTTTCATCTAACAAGAACAATTACACCTGTCCCGAAATACTAAAGAAGTCTTACCTTTGAGTTGAAATTATTGGCAAATTGTCCAAAGAAGGAAGATATAGCACTAACTTACATTGTACCATATTTATAACTACTCTGTCCGTCTGTTTGTTTATATGCTTGTTTTTAACACAATAGCCTGTCAAATGGCGACATGATCCTCGCAGTGAAGTATGCAATTAAAAACATTGTCATTAAACTTGACATTTCGAGGCTTTGGACGGGAATTGAGCTCGTGACCTTCACACTGGTGGTATGATGGATTCTCTAATCAACCGAGATACCAAGGCCTCATATTTCAGGAGCGGACAATTATGAGTTTAGGTGCTTCGCAACTGTGATTTCAACTACTCTTTACCGGGAGTTTGAACTCACAATTGTCCGCTCCAAACATCTTGAGGCCTTGTTATCTCATTTGTTTAGAGCATCACGCTAGCATCATGAAGGTCATGACTTAGGGCTCCAAATTTTTTTCAGGCTTAATGGCAAATTCATTAATTGCATACATCACTGGGAGGTTCATTTTCTCCATTTCATTTCATCTCCGCAGTTCACATATGTGATTTAGCGTATATTCATTGTTATTATTCAACAAATTGTCACTATGCCCATATATGGTAAGGAAGCCCTCAATATCTGTCATCCTACATGACAGATATCCTGCGATACACGTAAATGACCATATTTGGAAGTGCACTGCAGATTTTCTTTTACTGCTTGTTTGGCGGCCATTTTGAAAAGCGAGGCAGTTTTAGCAGTGTTCTCCGTGAATTTTAACTCTCTGGAAGAAACTTTCCACGATTAAATGCTCTCAAAAAGTCAGCGAGTATTTGCTTCAGCTCACAAAGATATCCAGAGGTTGACTTGGAATTTTCATAATGAGAATTCAACCAAGAAAATGCTATTGCGAACGAAGCAGGCTACACACTTGCTCACGGAAAGTTGTAAAGACTAAAGTTGAAAAGATTTTAATTCACAGGAAGAGGACTTATTCTCGGTAAGGTAGAATATTTTTTTTCCTTTGTCTTGTCATTTCCAAACATGAGTTTGTAAATAAGTCTTTTTAAGTGAACGGTAGTAAACTTCGATTTCTTGAAGTTCTGTTTTGATTTTTATTAAGCTTATGTGTTGCTAGCTTTTAGCGTTTTTATCATAGAGCTGTAGTTTTTCTCGTTCTGAAAATGGTAGGCGATGGGAATTTGTTGAATAATAAAACAATTATCCTGCTCAATCTTGCGGAATATCCCCTGATTTAGCCAACTCGGCCTACGGCCTCGTCGGCTAAGTATCAGGTGATATTCCGCGCGATTTCGCAGGATAATTGTTAATTATCTCACATTACCCTGTGTGGCCGTACTTTGATGAACAAACTCTAACTATTCACTTATGGTAAGTCCGTCATATTAGATTAAACTAGGAGCTAGAATAATTCGGTGTAGGCATGATGCTGAACGTGGCATGCCAACCCTCTACGTTTTGCCAATCCAAGATGGCGGTCGAACACAAGCCCCAATTAATCTAGTGCTTGTCCACCAGAAAACCCCTGCACCGCAGGCTAAAACACAGTAAATACTAGGTCTCTAACGATTTGTTATATCTTACTTTTGTTTTAGATATTTGATGGAAACACAGACGAGGATACGATTGTTTACCATAACCTTGACCCACCAATCAGTGCACGTTACATTCGTTTTGTACCAACAGACTGGAATGATCACATCTCCATGAGAGTAGAACTCTATGGCTGTTACGGTACGGTAATGTCGAATGTATTCGACAGCCTTTGTTGTCACTTTTAGACGGCTTTAAAAAGGTCTCAGATCCAGCGACAAAAATCATATACAGTGGTGTGTTGGCTTAAGCGAACACATCACTCTACATTTGATATTCAACTGTGCATTCATTGCATTCCGGCATTCACAGCAATTATCAGTTATCTGCTTGAGGTTATCACAACCACTGTAATTTCACCCCCAATTTTCGAACCCTCAATTTTTCGAAAGCCCGATATTTCGAACCAATTCTTGCCTGCCCCCCCCCCCCCCAACCCATGCAAGAAATTTATAAGAATTTTGCCTTCGATTTCTCGAACGAGCAGGAAAGTACCACTCAGTATACGTAGCTTTCATTTGAATGATCACACGTCAAGATTTTATTCTCAGACTCAAAGGGTAAAACCACCTTCTATTACACAGTAAACAGTACCAAGGAAAGTACTGCTTAGTGCCTTTCAGTCGAGTGGTCTCATTCTGCCTGGCTCTCCTGTAGCTGCTGTTTGTCATGTTGACGAGGTGGTTCTTACTTTTGAGTCTTGCGTAAAATCCGAACGTGTGACCATTCAAATGAAGCTAAAAACTGTACAAGAGTGCCATGGTATTTCTGTTTGCTTTCCTGGTTGCTATAAAACAATACCTCGTAAATCAAGCGTGATTTCGTGCCACCTTCGATTTTTCGAACTCCCAATTTTCGACCGAACCTCATTCTACGAAACATACCACAAACGCCAATAAGCAAGAATAACTGCACAATTCATCATAGCTCATGTACGTTTTATGTTTATTACCTCGGTTAAGGAAAAGCTGCTCAATTTTACTGTAAGGCATCCCTGCGAGTCACCTATTCAATTACACATTATATAACTGAACAAAAAAGCCCAATGGGCATCTTAACCGGCCCTTCTGACCCTCCCCACCCCTAAGTTTCACAAATGTTAGCGCGATCCTGTATTTATACGAACCGGCGTGACGAAAAGTGTGATTTTGTGACACAATATTTTGACTATGGCGTTACTGGATGACGTAACGTTTAAACTCTGATGACTCAGCTTATCCTTCTTATCGCTTTTTATTTCTGCTGAAAAACGCAAATTCACTCAAACGTTGAAGGTCGGTATAAATTTGACCACAAATGAGGATGCTTACAAAGGGATGATGAAATATTTACTGTTGTGCCTAGACCGTTAATATAGCAGTAGAATCAAAATATAACGCTTGATAAACACGAGCTCGAGCAGATCGTCAGAGTCTGGGGAACGTTAAGGCATATCTCATGACGTGATGTTGAAATCTGGTTTGCTAACCCGGGAATCCCCATGCAAAGTAAACAAGTTGACTCGGAACTGCTTAAATTACCTCAAACCCAACCAACACTACACGCAAACCACACACATCGCTTGATAATATTCAGTTATTTTTTGACTTTAAGACTCGTAACAGCTACCTTATTAATTGATCTCCTTATTAATGACCGATTCCTTCGTCTTTACGCAATTAAAACCAACTTCTCGCGTCAAATAAACACTCATCTCTCTCCCTTCTCAATTACTATGATGTATCGATGGTGCAATCCACTAATTGCATCATCATACTAGTGCCAATCCCTTCTCTTCCTAAGCCACCGTTCCGTGCCAATAAGCTGCAAACACAGCTGTCGTTTCTCTCCTCTGCGAAATACAGGTTATCCAATAAGAAAACTTACAATCCACTTAGGAAACCATCCCCCCATAAAACGCCAAGGGAAACTGCCTCTCACGCAGCACAATATTATACCGGTGCTATACAAAACGCAACTTTCAAAGCAAATCACATTCACATAAGCATGATATGCTCCTTACATTTACACATTTTTACATCCCTCAATATGTCAATCCCCATAACAAAACTCCCGCGCCAAAAAAATTTTCACCATAACCACTAACTAGATCAGACAACACAGCCAATTTCGCATTCAATCCTATTAGCTGCTTAACTCAGTTGCGCATGCGTTATACAAGACAAATGCTGAAACCCCACACTTAACAACCCTTCACCGTTCATATCTTAAATACTGTACATCACAAGTCAAGAAACATGAAGGTTACAGTCAGCAGACTAACATGCGCATACGTCTTATATAAGACAGTAACGCTCTTAAGTACCCGTACCACAAGCTTTACAGCACTTTGCTCGTATGTTAAGCCAACTGACGCAAGAAAGAGGAAACCGTTCCATTTTATAAACCGGCGGTCGCCACATGGAGACGGCCGGCTAATGGCCACTGTATTGTATTGTGTCCTATTACTTTGTGTTGTAATGAGCAGGGTTAATCCACCAGACAAATAATGATTGCAGTGCTCTATCTTCTATAAAATATTTAGAATGCCAAAATGCCCTTGGCGTGGAAAATCATGCAATTTCTGACGGACAAATCAGTGCCTCTTCAGAGCAGGATGTCAATCACGCCGCCATCCAGGGCAGGCTGAACTTCCAAGCAGATAAAGGCAAAACAGGAGCTTGGTCTGCTAAAACAAATGATGCCAATCAATGGCTCCAAATTGATCTCAGTAGTCCGCAAGTCACAGTTACACGTGTCGCGACTCAAGGGAGAAATGGTTACAGCATTGGGCAGTGGGTGACCAAGTACAAGCTGCAGTACAGTAACGACACTCGAAGCTACCAGTATTGCAGGGAACAAGGGCAAAACACCGACAAGGTGAAGTACAAATATATCACCAAAGTCAGGATTTATTTCGCTTCATCGGCGAAACATTCTGAAAATACGTCACCTTAAATGTGTAGCTTGAATTTTTTGTTATTTTAGAAGATATTGCCTTTATTTGGCGCGAAAATTTGCAAGATGTTTTTGGCATGCAACTACTGCTCAAAAGAAACTGAGATTCGTGAAAGATATAAATGTTCAAGGGAAAAGTATCCGTCTATATTTTTACAAGCTATGTGAAGGTTATTGTATTTCTTAACCTTCTTATATTTTCGTTCAAAGCAGCGCGTGGGTCAAAATCATTTTCTGCGTGATATGTTGAATTTTTAATCCTTTTAGGCACCGTCTTATAGAGTAGGTTTTGTTGTTCTCGTTTTTTACAGCATTAAAACACATTTCATCTTAAAGTTTTCAAAAACGGTTTTAACCTCTTACAATGCTTCATTTTTATCTAACAAGCAAATTACATCTGACCACCTGTGCTAAAACACCTCAAGCAGTTATATTTTTTGAAATCATTGGCAAATTTTCCAGATAAAGAACATACCATCAACTGGTGCACTGTACTTAAATCTTATAATTTTTTTGGTCTGTTTCTTTGATCCTCTATTCTTTCTTTTTCTTTTCTTTTGTTTCCTTTTTTTCTTGTTTGCTTGTTTTCCATTTTTTTTTCTTTTTCTCTTCCTTTCTTTCCTTTTACTGTTTTCTTACTACTGTATACTGTAACAAACTTGGTTACAGATTTGACCCAATTATTGTTTTGCATTGAAAACCCTTACTTGTGATTACGATAAAATCGAAATTAAAAAAAAACAGTGGGTCTTAACACATCAGCCTACAGTGTAGGCGTATTTTAGTAAACAAAATATAAAAATAAATAAATTTTTAATTCCCCCATATTTTTTTAGCACAATAGCCTGTCAAACGGCGAAAATGATCCTCACAGTGATGTATACAATTAAAGAGATTCCCGCTGGTGGTATGATGGATTCTCCAATCAAATGAGATAACAGGGTCTCATATAATGGGAGCGGCCAATTGTGAGTTTAAATTAAACACTATTTTACGGAGTATTTGAACTCACAATTGGCCGCTCCCAACATATGAGGCCTTGTTATCTCAGTTGGTTTGAGCATCACACTAGCAGCATGAAGGTCATGAGTTCAAATCCTGTCCAAAGCCTCGAAATTTGTTCAGGCTTAATTGCAATTTTTTTAAATGTATTTATCACTGCGAGGATCATTTTCTCCATTTCATTTCATCTCGTTCACATCTCAGTTCACATATATGATTTATTGTATATTCATTGTTATCTCACATTAGCCTGTGTAGCGTATTTTGGTGAACAAACTCTAACTATTCCCCCATGATAAGTCCGTCATATTGGATTAAATTATAATTAGGAGTTAGAATAATTCGGTGTAGGCATGATGCTGAACGTGGCATGCCAACCCTCTATGTTTTGCCAATCCAAGATGGTGGTCGAACACAAGCCCCAATTAATCTAGTGCTTGTCCTCCAGAAAACTCCTGCACAGCAGGATAAAACACGGTAAATACTAGGTCTCTAACGACTTGTTATATCTTACTTTTTTTTAGATATTTGATGGAAACACAGACAGGGATACGATTGTTTACCATAACCTTAACCCACCAATCAGTGCACGTTACATTCGTTTTGTACCAACAGAATGGAATAATCACATCTCCATGAGAGTAGAACTCTATGGCTGTTACGGTACGGTAATGTCGAATTATTCGACAGCCTTTGTTGTCACTTTTAGACGGCTTTAAAAAAGTCTCAGATCCAGCGACAAAAATCATATATAGTGGTGTGTTGGCTTAAGCGAACACATCACTCTACATTTGATATTCAACTGTGCATTTCGTTGCAAGGTTTTCACAACCTGATTCTTACGATATAAGCACATTTGATATTTTTGGGTGGTTCTGACACAAATCTTTTTATATGGCCGCACTATCATTCTCAAAGCAACATAGACCAGCCAAAGTGCTAATTGTATTCATTCAGCCTGCACTTATTTCAGATTATTTCCCCTAAAAGCAATTGGATCTCTCTCTCTTTCTCTCTCTCTCTCTCTCTCTCTCTCTCTCTCTCTCTCTGAGGATTATGAGAGAAAAAATTGCTAAAAATGTGAATTTGACTGTTGTAACTGCTAATCTCTGTGTCACACCCAACGCAATTCAAAACTAACGATTTCATATTCCAAGGTTTTTCATTTGTTTTCAGCTCTTCGAAAAGGCATAGTTCCTTCATTTTTAATTTCACCAGTATTTGTGCATCAGAAACAGAAAGCGTCGATAAAATAGATATCATTACAGGCAAAAAAGAATGAAATGACTTAATCAAAGTGACATAAAATATTAACAAGTATTAACAGACAACCTCACATAGATCTGCACTCCGATAGGTCAGTATATACTACAAAAACATCCCATAAATTTTGCAGTGCAGCTTCATGCATTTTTCATAATTAGGGAGTGTCTAAATAATTACGTAGAACCCGTTCTACGGCCACCCCGCTATTACGGCCACTTTATTCGCACTCAAATAAATGACCAGGCATTCGTCGTTGTAAAGACTCCTCTACTGCACTCACCAAGTGAACTTAATACGACCAAAAGTTAAATACATTTAACCCACTAAGCTTTTCCTTTGCAAATTAGTAGCCATTCAAACTGAGCACACAAAACAAATGTAGACACTCCTTTGTATTCCATGTATACACTACAGGGTGAACGGTACACTTAATCTTTTGCACTTAATTTTTTGTGTCACATTCTTCCTCGGGAAATGTAACCGTCTTTGTTTTCCTTCAGCCACTATCCTTTGCTTTTCTGACAGACAAGCTAGGTCAATTCCGCCACCCAGTTAACAAGGCCAGATGACAGTGGCCCATTGGTAATCAGATTAACCAGATTCCACTTCAACGCCTTTACTTCCAAGAGTGTCTAAATTGAAAATTTAAGGCAAATCCTAAATTTCATTTTGTAAAATACTTAAATATAAATAGTACCATAAGAATGTACTGCTGAAAGGTCTCATTTGAATGGTCACACCTTAGATTCCAATCCACAGACTCAACAGTTAGAATTAAATGTCTTCATAACTCTTGGAGTGAAAAGGTAAAAACAATTTTTCCTCTCAATCTGGTCACACATAAACTCAAAGCAAAAATCGGCGCTGCGGGTCTCGTTGGCAAAGAACTTATGGACAACTCATTTTCGTAAAATGAATTTCAGACACTTGACCATCGATAACTAAGACTTGGGTCCTTCATGAATGTTGTTGCTGTTGTCGTTGCTGTTGTTGTTGTTGCTGTTCAGTTGTTGTTGCTGTTGTTGTTCTGTTTTTGGCTGTGAGAGCTCTAGGAATCATGAGCGTTAACTGATCTCTTTCCATGACCTATCACGAGAAATGTTCTATGAACTGAAATTCGAATTAAATTATCGTTTTTCTTGTACATTAGAATGCTTTACCAGAACAGGTTCCTTGGATGGCTCATGCTACCTGCTTTTCACAAGGGGCGAGACTTGGAACAAAGCACGAGAAAAATGCAAGGAGGTCGGAGCGGAACTGGTGAAGATTGAAACAGCAGACGAGAATGAATTCATCAAAACGACTTTCCTGAAGACATCTGCGTCTTCTCCATCAGGTTTTTTATTTATAGCTTACTGGATTGGATTGAGTGACGAGGAGAAAGAAGGCGAATGGAGATGGACGGATGGTAGTTTATTAAGCGGCAAGTACAAAAACTGGCATGAGGCAAATCCTGACAACTATGGCGGCAATGAAAATTGTGGCTCCATACGGTTTGGACGTCGTTCATCAGAAGGCAAGGTTTTTGTTTGGGATGCAGAGTGGAATGATCTGAGATGTGATGAAAGACTTGGCTTTATTTGCGAGCGGGTTTCTCCTTAGAGTGGGATCACGTGGAAGAGGCTTTACTGACCTTCTGAAGTGGAGAACTATATCATTTATTCAGTATAATAACTATCTTTATTTAGAGGACAAAGATGACGAAGTTTATTCAAAAACCGTCCTTAAGCGGTTTCACAATTTGACTAACATTTTCCCATGATTACGCCTTATCAATCTGGTCAAGATAAACTACCAGCCTCTTTTCCAGACCACTCTAAGCGCTTAGTGAGTGATCAAAACTAGTCCGAGCCGGAGGCTTGGGGTATAGTGCTACATTTCCGTATCAGCTCAATGGGTCACTTCGCATTCAGTTTACAGGTGGAAAGGAGGCTGAGAGACTAAACGTTCGGTATGTTTTGTTTAACATTAATCTACATTTTGTGCAATTACTCTATGGGTGTTGGGACAATCGCCAAAAGCTCATTTATGGTCTATTCTCCTTTTAACAAAGTGACTTGATGTCTTGCTCTTGGTGTTCCTTTTTTTACTAGAAGCATTTCGTTTACGAGAACAAGTGCCTAGTGTTCTTTCTCGTGGTATTTCTATATTTGACAGTATTTTGTGCGAGCGAAGGAAGTTGTTTATCCAAAATTTTAGTCAGTGTTGACAACGCCATCAATACATCCAATTCATCCAAGTGCACCTTTTGTTTCGTATTGTTGTGTGTATATGCAATGTGCTATACGATGTGCACGTTCGCTGGGTGTCATATTTCATTATTGTTTCCAATTGACACATCGAGGAAACTAACGAAACTGGAGTAAAAAATTAAAACGTTAGGCGTATAGTTTGATACATCCATGGTAAAAAGAAAAAGAAAACAAGAGCAATAGCTAAGTTGAAAAAATTTAAGCACATGTAGTATATAATACACGTTTGCAGTTACGATTTTATCAGCACTTTAGCATTTGTAATACATTGAGATATCTAATCGCATCTCTTAATTACTATTTACTAGTTACTGCATGTAACGTATGCATTTACTGGTATGAAACAAATTTGTTTCCGCACGTCACAGGGGAGCAACACAACACATCCAAATAACTGTTTGTGTTGCATTCCGTATATTTATTTTACTAATGTATTAGTAAATCATGATCTAGAATTTGTTCTTTTTGGGTTGTACTTAAAGGAGCTACGTCACGGATAACGCAACTTGAAAAAGCTGGCAATTTTTTTCAAGTTTGTCATTCGTAATCCGTCTTAATCTCCCTCAGTCGTAACCATCCTTGTTTGGTTTTGGTTAATTATTACTTCTTTGGTGTTTTTCTACCTTAGGAAACTATTATTTTGAGGTTTCCGTTAATGCGAAAATAATTTTGTCAGATCAGAAAAATGAATGAAAACGCTGTGACATGGTTCCTTTAAGCTCCATCTATACCAATTTTAGGAAGAAGGGGGTTTTGGGCGCCCTTGTGGTTCACACCGCGAAATAAGAATACTCTTTTTTTGACTTTTGGGGCACATTACACAATGGCACAACACGCAGACGTCACAACAGGCAAAAAAGACAACAGTTGACTTCTGGTTCCCATTTGAGACGTCTAGGGCGTCAACCCATTAGGGCTTGTGTCTTATTAATACAGGTTATCACAAGCAATGTTGCTCATACAGCTATCAACAGTTATTTGTCTAGTAACGTCGATCACCAATGTACTGAAATGGACTCTTTTCTATTAACACATGACCTTGAGTAATAAAATATTTTCGCTAGCAACCGTAAATCAAACACTTAATGAGATTAGCTCGATGCGGCTCGTCGTACGCAAAAAAGAAAACAGTTGTCTTCCGGTTCCCATTCGTGACGTCTAGGGCGTCAATCCATTAGGGCTTATGTCATATTTTTACAAGATGGTACTACATAAGTAGATGTTAGTCACTTAATATTTACAGTATTTACAGTTCCTGTTGGTTACTTCATCTAAATTGTCTTCAGTAATAAATGCTTTGTGGCTCAACTTGACTGGCAACTAGCAAACATCACAGTTGATCCTTAAAGTTCATATTATCTTCTCAAACCTCCATAATAGCACACTGGTAAATCAAGCTGCCAGTGACCATATATATAAACACAAATTTGCAGAACATTTGTTCACCCTATGGATGAAATTTGTGGCACCAGAGCAGAAAAACCTACAATGCCCTATGGTACGGAATTTTGAAGATCTATTTTCTCTTTGATATAGTAACAGCTGTTTAGAATGGGTAACCTGCAGTCAAAACCCGTTCTAGAGGTCACCCTTGGGACCCCTTCACTGATCTACGCAGACGGTATTGCTACGCTATTGCTTCTTCTTTTGCTACAAATGCCAAGCAACCGAAATATGAACAGATATAACTGTCTATATGTAACGTTAAGTTTAGGTGAGGGAAAAGACTTCAACTGCCATGCTGAGACTACTGGGAAAACTAAACTGTTGGCAGTCTCAAGTTGGTGAACATCGGAACATTAAAAAAATGTTTGTTGGAACTGACTGGCAAACTGTTGCAAACAAATGAAATAGAGCTTGTTCCTACTGGCGCTAATCTCGTTTCACTTTATCGAAGTTTACTTAACCTGGAAAGTGTAGTATAGCCGGGCATCTCGTTGCAAAAAGGTTCTACAAGCAACCGACTGCCGCCAAACCGGGATTCACAGAACAATTTCAGGTTTTGTGGGTCAGTCTAAAGTTTTGGCCGTGTGGAGCGAGGCACCCAAAGGGAGGTGGCGTCTCCCTATCTGGCCACAAGCAGGTATGTTACGTGACTCAACACGGCTGCGTTAAATTATCAGTTACGCTATATTCGATTGGTTAGCTTTCCATAAGAGTGGATTCGTTTAGGGCGCCGGCCGTATGGCTGCCATTAGCCCAAGTAACACATACAGCCTCCGCATGATTAACGGGTCAAAGTGTTTGCGAAGAAGTTAAACTGAAATGCTGCACTCGGGGAGCTGCTCCTGTATCCAGAGACGCGGCGGTCTGTCACTGGAAAAGTATATCTTAATAGTAGACAATGAAGAAAAACGGTGGTACGAATTTTTTCCTGTACCACTGTTTTCTTCATTGTCGACTATTAGAGTTTTTGGCCTAGTGAAATATAACACTGAATAGTGTTTACTTCCATTTTACCAAGGTTTGGTCTCGCCTACCAAGGACTCGTGTTAATGTTTGAAACAAAGCACTGGTCAAGATTCACACTTCGTAACATTAAACCGAACTAAACACCATTTTCCTCATGCTGAATACCTGTGTCATTGATTCCTTTACGATGTTGGAAACTTGAGTCAAGTTCCAACGTTTTTACACTTAACAGGGCCATGATGGAGATCGAACGTTCCGCTCTTCCTCGCGATATGTGTCTCCGTCGTCTTTTCCACCTTCGTCGTCGCCCAAAACAGCTTCTTTTGATTCCATTTCGATAATTCTCACTAAACGCTAAACAGATGATTGGGTTACAAGCACTATTCATATGACCCAAGAAAAAGCGCAAAAAGTGTACTTCACACGACAACGGAACATTCCAGAACTCTTGAAGGGGTATGGCAATAAAATACAACAACCAGCACAGAAGAAAAGCTGTAATCACTGCAAGGCTCATCTGGGTGACTTTCCTGTTTGTTGCTGAAGCGCGATCCCTTGTCGCATTTCCAATGAGGGCTTGCCTTCGCTTTAGAAAGACTAATATCGATGCGTACAGAGTTATTATGAAAAAAAGGGGGAGACCGTAAAAGGTGATAAGCATAAAAGTGTGGTAATACTTTCTCGCTTCTTTCGTTGGAAAACTGACAGTGTGAACCCAAAAGCAGCCAAGTTTGCCGGAAGGAGAACGAACTGTCTTCACGGCGTAGAACATTGGACAACGAGCGCCCATGGAGACAAGCCAAGTGGCACACAGCAAACCCATGGACAGCTTTTTTGATATCAGCACTCTCAAGGGAAAGGCTACGGCAAAGAACCTTTCAAACGCGATAATGACAACAGTCAAGATGGAGACGCAGATTAAAACTTCTTGGGATATAGACACAAATTTGCAGAGTATGAGGCCTGAGGTTCCTTCCACCAGCCACTCAAGTCCGCCCACAATTCGTGCCACCATCCGAGGCATGTAGACTAAGGTCACGAGAAGGTCTGCAAATACCATGTTCATTATGCAACAATTTACGGTATTTTTCATGCTCTTATTCTTGAAGTAGACAAATACTAATATGGAGTTTCCTACGATGGAAGTGGCCATTACGACACTATACCCAACGATCATGAGAATCTTTAACGCAACACTGTTAGTGAACATAAAACAATCAACCAATGCATTACTATTCTCGGTGTTGTTTTCTGCAAGGCCCACACTATAGTTTACCGTCATGATTTTAACTTTTCTTCTTATATTTCAGTTCAGGGGCTCTAGCAAGGAGCACGTACGTTTCACCTAATCGCAATTACATTTGCACGAAAGGCGTTTGGCTTTGAGTATTATGAAGATCAGAAGTTTTAGAGTGAAGACACGACAATCTCTTTCAAAAACCAACCTCCTTTTACCATGTGAATAAATACAGCTGCATGCTCAATAAGAGGTGTCGAAAAGAAGAATATAAGGACAAAATGGAGGTCGCAAATGCCACTCACAACTCTTTGAAATTATTTTTTGGTTTATCTTGCATTGTTTTTACAGGTTTATCACAGAACTCAAACAGCAAAATGGGAGACAAAGACATAGGTAGGAAATGGCTTGACCACTGGAGGTCCCTAGCAATTTCCTACGTTGCTCTATTCTAATATTGTCGAATGAGTAATTTTGTTTAAAGAGACGCGAGAAAGAGAGATTGCACTTGTAAAAGAGTGCACCATCGGCTGCTTTTTTGCAGATCAGGTGTGCAAAGACTTTGTCAATCCGCGACTGGGTTTTTGAATGCTTTTAGTTACCAAAACATAAACTTGTCAAAGCCTCCAATTTCGTAAGCAGCTGGAACACAATCATTTGCCATATAAGGCTGTGTTCACGCTTTCACCTCCGCTAAATACTAATTAAGTGGGCAAACATTGATTTGGGCGATTGCGCAAGGGCATCCTTGGCGGGCGTATTTCAAGACGAAACTGACGGCCATTGTTATTGAAATTGCCATTGCCATTGAAATTGACAGCGATTACCCATTCGCTGCTTTACGATGAAATGGTTTATCCCAGTGCTATCCCCTTATAACGGAAAAGTATAACTGGAGCCCATTTCGTTGTATCAGGAGTGCATTGTGTAGCCAAACACTGCGCCAGCTTAACTCCTAAACGTACGTTGTTTTGGCAAGTGGTCTATAATTCATACCGTCTACACTTCATGCCGTCTTCATCAAGGGATAAAGCACATTATCCATCTGTATTAGTTATTGTACAGAAAGCGCGCGAAACGAGTACAAATATCTCACGATATTGTAGGGTACCGTGCGTGCGCTCATCTGTTACACTTGTAGTTTTCTTTCAAGTTACTGTAAAAGGTTGGATAAGAAATCTCTTATTAGATATTTCGGTGTGAAGTATCGCCGTATATTTTAATCGTTGTTTGTATTTTGACTTGCCCTTCAGGCTCGTCAAAATACATGACAACTCGTAAAAATATACGGCGATACTTCACACCGAAACATCTCATTAATAAGATATATGAATCTGCATCTTGGGTGAATATTCAGCTCTTTCAATTAACGTTCTCCGGGATTTTAGCTTTACACGACAAGACTGAAAAGTAGTATGGGTAGCTGTCAATCTTTTGTGATTCGGCTATAATTTCGTGGCCGTCACGGCCATAGGATGGGTGAAAGTACCATTAACATGCTTGTCTATGAGATTTATTTTCCGGAGGAGAGTGCCATAGCTACGTTTGCTAAATTTAATAAATTTACCCATATTGTCTTGTGGTCTTATCGCGTGCGCTTTCCCGGTTAATTGAAATAGCAGTATACATGAAAGGTGTGCTCTTCAAGTCTTCCTACTCAAACAAAAATCTGATCTAGCAATATCACCTTGTTCGCAACTAACCAGTTACTTGAAGATCATTGGCCCCACCTTCATCGTGGACGGGTAATTGTTTTAGTAACCGGACCATGCGTCAACAAGTCCCGAGTTCTGCACTCTGAAGAACGCTGTAGAACGACAACAATACAGACGTCGTAAAGAACAACATCACAAGAGACTTGACCATTCGATTTTACAGTACAACAGTACAACAGACTTGGTCAGTGGAGCATCATACCGCACTTTTCAATTATACAACGAGCCAGTTGTGGACAAATTTCATACGTTCATGTTCAAAGAACCCAACCTATGTCTTACAGTGACAGGGAGTGATATCAAACCGATGCCAAAAATCTCCAACGTTCTAAATTCGGAAGATTCAATATCCAAGAAATTAAGGCCCTGAAAACAAATAAGGCCATAGGACCTGTCCAAATACCCCCATGCAAGTTCCCATGCAATAGTCTCGCCCCTCACCAGATTGTACCCATTGTTGGTAAAATTTTGCAGCCAACGGAAGAAAGTACGCATTTCAAAAAGAAAGGGTCCAACTGACAAGAGTAACTATCAACCCATCTCCTTATTTAGCGTTGCAAGTAAAATACTGGAATCGTGTCTAGCTCACACAGTGCTGCAGCATGCGAACACTGACAAGTAATGGGGGACCGGTAAGGGCCACTCAACCAACCTATTACTTGCCCATCTCACTGAATACTGCGGCAAAAACGTAGTGGTCGCCACTGCTTTAATTTCGTGAATTTTAGAAACGAATTCGAGTGTGTGAAATTCTGCATAAATTGAAGCACAGAATTAGGATTCAATGCATCCTCCTGTGTTGGCTAACAGACTATCTGAACCACCGGAGGCGAGTTATAGTTATATATGAACTCAACGCAATTAACAGAGCTAAATATGACGCGTGGAAAAACACAAGGCTCAGTTATCGGTCCATGCTATTCTGTCTTACACCAATGACATACCAGAAGCTTTCACATCCGGTAATTAATCTGTGCATGTACACCGATGACACCACCATTTACTTTATTGGATCAATTACTATTGAAGAAGCCTGCTGTCTGCAGGCTTCGTGAAATGGTACATGAATAACTCAGGAAAACCACATCCAGCAAAATGCGAGGCCATGCTGTTCTATCGCGATTATTTCATTGGGCCTTACCCCCCCCCCCCAATTACGATTGGCGACAAACCAATAACGTGGGGATGTCATTCAAGGCTACTGGGAGTTATCATAGATCGGAACCTCACCTGGTCTAAACATCTAACAGATCTAAAGAACAACTTCGTAAAGGAATAAGACTTGCTAAAAAAGTGTTCATTCCTAAGTACAGCAGTGCATGACTAACTCAATAACACCGCATCCAGCGAAATGCGAGGCATTATGCTGTTTTATCGAGGTTCTTTTATTGGGTTATTTTTTAAACAATAATGTGGATATGTCATTCAAAGCTGCTGGGGGTCATCATGCACCAGAAACTCACTTGGTCTAAACACCTAACAGATACCAAGACAATCTTCGTGAATTATACTTGTTGAAACAGTATTCATTCCTAAGTACAACAGTGCTCTTGCACTTCCATCTTTAAATAATAACCCAAAATGCCAAATATTCTTCCCAAAATAGAAAAAAAACTTTTCCTCCTTCCTCTCACAGTATTACACAACAAAAAACAAGTCTTAAAGCGCGTTTCAGTAGGCAACTATTCAAATACACTCAGGGTTCTTTTTTCCCTCTCTTTCCCCTCTTTCTTTATTTTTCTTCCCTTCTTTCCTTTTAAACGTTTAATGAGCAGTCAGTAATGTTGATAAAAAAAGAAAACCTGTTAAGCCATGAACAGCGAAAGCCACATGTGTGTATATATGCTATGTAAAACTGATACTTGCCTGGATTACTCACTGTCATTCTTTGGTGGATTTTGCAAATTTTTGTGGACTAAATTAAAAAAACAATAAGGATGATCCCCATCTGAATTTGGAGTTTTAATAGCCCCTTCAAAATCTGCTTAAGCCCCTCGTGTATTGTGGTTCTGAACTTTTGAGTCCTTGGACGAATCTTCAAAGCGTCACCAATCAAATGAAAACAACTGAGCAGTACTTCCCCGTAATATAACCTGCGTGCAGACGTCCCCCATTTCCTTTGCTTCACAGTTACCGTGGTACTCTTTATTACCCTGTAAAAAAATGGTTCAAAATTGTGACCATTGAAATGTAAGCTACTGAGCAGCATACACAAATCCATTTGCTGCTGTTTGTTTCTCGACATTTTGAAAATGAAATTTTGAACTTTTATTGGTTTCAATCTCGTGAAAGGATAAAAAAAAAGCTCGTTCTCCGTAAATCATAGTCGATACACCTGCCTCGTGAGTAAACACAAATTGCACGTGGTTCAGTCTTGTCGCTTTCTATATACAAACAGTGAAAATGAGACAAAAGGCAAAAAGCAAATAAAAAGCAACGTAAAGAGTTCAGAATGTCACAGAAATAAATACGCCTCGAAAAAATAGTATTCAGATGGCCTAAAGATGACAATTAACATAGACCTAAACGAATCATAAGAGATTTTTTGACGTTTCCACAGTTAAAAGAACCCTTTTGTTCTTCTAAGAACCTTCTCGTGCGAAGTATTACTCGGATAAAAAGTTCACATAAATTCAAATATGTTTGGCTTTATAAATTACAGGTTATTTCCAATTGCATTTGCTCGACACTTACTTTAGACCAAATTGTGTTGCGCAACACGTTCAAGAGAACATTTTAATTAAAACAAAAAGCAGTTTCGTTTGAGTTTAACCCCCACCGAGAAAACAAGAGATTCCTGATACACTGTGAAGGTAAAACAGTCATTTTTTTTATTAAATGTGTCTAGATTAATATTTCCTCTGCTAAAGCTCGAACTGACAAAGACGTTATTTCACTGGAAATTTTATGTACTTCATGCCTTTCCTGATCATGTTACATTAAGCATAAGTGTTAAAAAATATACCAAGTATCTTATAATTATTTCACGAAATTCCGTATACCATATACCTAGCTATAGCTTTAATTTTTCACGAAGGTAGCTTTAAGCAGAGGACAGGATTTGCAAAAAGAAACGTATAACTTAACAATTCTCCGGGTTTGAATCATATCCTATTTCCCTCGGCGAAAATTCAGACTGAGAAAGTTCGTCGGCTTTTCTAAGCAAATTCTAGAAGGGGAAAAATTATCCTATTCTACGCTTAACAAAATGAAAGCAAGAACTCCGCAGTTATCTTGCTAAGGACTAATTAAACCGCGGTCACGGAAATTGCGAGAATTTGAACTCTCACCTCATTTGAACACAGGTGAAAATTGAAATTTTTAAATTTTTGAAAGCTAATTTAGGACTTAGCAGTTACAGGGTCACCGTAATGTTAAAGAATAACAAGTATAAACCCTTTTTACTATAACTGATGCTCCTTACAGCGTAAACTACTAACTTGTTACTTGTCTCGTAAAAAAAAGAAAACAATAATCCACAACCACCTCTCTTCAAAACATTTCTTTTCATTCCGCCGTAGGTAACGAAGAGAAGAATTTAGTTTGAGGACAACTGGAAAAAGAAAAAGCGATTATTTGTCCTGATTATGTACCAAAATTTGTAGCGTTAATTCCACGCTGCAAGCCGGTCAAAGGACGTCACTTGCAATATGCTTTGGAGAAGACCAACCAGGCATCAAGGCGACGAGAGTCATAGCTTACACGATAATATTAATTGCTTCTTTGATTGGTAACTCGCTGGTGATCGGCGTATTGTGGCAAGATCGAAAGATGAGAAAACCAGTCAATTACCTCATAGCAAACATGGCCGCCGCAGACTTGGCAATCACTGTAGTCTGCATGCCTCGAATGATATCTGTGGTCACACGGAGCTACGAGTGGCTGGTCGATGGGACGTTGGGCCTTATTCTATGCAAGATAGTTCCTCCACTTCATCTGGTATCCATCAAAGTGTCCATTTTAACGTTGGTGTTTTTGAGCGTCGAGAGATTTCTGGCCGTTTCGCCTCTCACGAGAAAAAAGCTGACCGTTCGCAGTGTCAAGATCATTATTGGTTGCGTCTGGCTGGTGTCCTCTGCAGTTCACATACCAAACATCTACGGGCTCAAACTCAGACCGGGACAGGGAGGGGCGAAGATATGCGTCGCTTACCTCAACAAAATCTTTGGAAGCTCAAAAGGCAGGCGAATCTACGACAACGTGTTAGCAGTGACCTTTTACGCCATTCCATTATGCGTTATAGTTCTCCTTTATACGCTGGCCGCGGTTAAATTGAGAAGACGCAACGCTTCCGGCCTGGAGGAACTTGCCGACGGAAATAGATGCAAGAGCGCCAAAGATAAAATGAACGCTAATGTGTTTAAAATGCTTTTCGCAGTGACATTGGCTTTTATTTGCTGTTGGCTAAGTTATTTCATCATGCGGAAAGGCGTTATAGGGACTCGCATTCCATGTAATGTTCAGTTTATTCGGTATTTCTTAGCGCATACAAACAGCGCTATTACACCTTGTCGTTACATTATATTCAGTCAAAAGTATCGTACTGGCATCAAGAGCATACTGGATAGGGTGGCTTGCTTTGTTCCTGCCCGTGTGCGAAGAAGAACGGCGTTGTCGCTAATTTCTGGAAGAACAACTTTCGGTTCGTTGTGCTCAGTGTCGTCCCAGGGGGTTAGCCTTGTGAGTCTAAATGTCGTAAGGGAGGAGAGGGTCCGGCCAAGAGACGCGAGCCGCGTCCATGCGAGTATGTTGACGCCTCTGCACTAATGGTAAACTTGATAATAACAGTCTTTAAGATCGAAGCGAACCCCAAACAACCTATCACAGCGTTTTATATTAACCTAGACACTGGTCTATAACATTTCAAATACATTGCAAAATGTAAGTAAAAAAGATTGTGCCCTGGACGTGCTCCAGTGCAGGTGTATCTTCAATGTCTACGGGTCAGATTTGTAAGTCACCATTAAAAAACTGGTACTTTCCTTACGTTTGGTACTGTTTATTGCAACATTTAGATGAAAGTTGTACATGTAGAGCGTGAATCTAACTTTGCGGTCTGTGAATGAAAATCTTAAGTTTTACAATTCAAATGAAATCTTCTTAGAAGTATTTTCTTTTTGTACTGTTTATTACGCTTTGTAACGCGGTTGTATTAGATTTTGAGTCTGTCTCAGGATACCATCTGGCTTAGGCCAAGGCGAAACGTCGAACTTAACATGTGCCGAACCTGATGCAAATGAGCAAAAGCTATTGTTTTTGCTAATTTGCATCAGGTTCCGTAGATGTAAAGTTCGACATTTCGCCAGTGGCCTCACTAAGCAGTACTATCCCGCTGTTTTGCTTCCATTGAGCAAATAATTTGAACTTGTGTACTCCGAAGCATGAAAGGTGTAATTAGAACTAAATTAATAAAACAAAAGGTATTGACCGTATTGTAACCACATGTATCATCATCGTCATGCAAATGATAACGTGTAAACAGTAGACCTCCTCGCTTGATGAAGACAAGCATTTGGCACTCAAAACGTAGCGATCTACATCTTAGCGACTGCATCATAAGACAGACCATTGTACACTTTAATATCTTTTAGTTTCTTTTTGTATCCTTAAATATTTTTTAAAATCTGTATAACTTTCTAGCAGCCATTAGCAAGTAGTATTTATTTAATTAAGTGTCATTTTAAAAGGCCGCTTGACATAATACATGTAACAAAAAAGCTTAGCCTGTACATAAATAAATGACTCGTACTTGCTCAACGCCTGTTCACAACCTTATAAATCCAGCTAGTTTTGGCTAGCTCTTTTTTCCTTACGGAGCAGGTAACGTTCTTTCCAGCCTCAAACCGTTTTCATTCATCTGTACTGAGTTCCAGTGGTGGGATTGGCTGGGGACGGCGTTTGTCATCAAGTGAAACAAACGTGAAGAATGCACTTCATGATCTCACACTCTTATCTAAGATTCAACAGTAAAGGACACAAATAAGCGCCAAAAATGACAACAGAGTCAATCTCGTACCCAGAGTCCTCAGGCTTCTTGGTCAGCGGGTGGTAATCGGAAGAGACTCTAGAGAAATGGGAAAAAAATGATTTTTTTGATTGGCTGTTCACAGTAATAAAACTAAGAAACGGTAACCGCCGGTAGCCGTAGGATTTCTGCACTAAAAATTCCAGTACCCCAGAGTCTCTCCCGGCGATCGCCCACTCACCAAGAAGCCTGTAGTCTGAGAAAACAGCTGACGTTTCGTGAGCTCACCACTTGAGCCCTCGCAAAATGACGTCTGAGAGCGACGAGCGCAGAAGTTCCATACTGATGGCCTGCACTACCCAGATCTTGGTAGTGCTTCTGATTGGTTGTGCCGCGAGGGAATTTTCTTTCAACCAATCAGAAGCACTACCATGATCTGGGTAGTGCACATCATCAGTATGGAATTTCTGCCCTCACTACTCAGACGTCGTTTTGCAAGGGCTCAAATGGCGGCATCGCGAAACGTCAGCTGTTTTCTCAGACTAAGAAGCAAGAGGACTCTGAGAACAAGATTGTAACAATTTAGTAGTGCACTTGTCCTTCGGACGACCATCAGAGAGAATGTGATGGTCCAAAGGCCAAATCTACTCATCCACCATCAAAATGGCATGTTCACTTCTTCTCGCATTTCTGTTTTGTCCTCTTTTTTAAATTTTTTAATTAGTTAAAGATGAACTTGTCCGAATCAAATTTCCAATGACTTGTTCCGGACAATCAGAGGAAGGTTTTGGCGTACCCTTTGATCAGCATTTTGCTCTTTTAAAATTACTTTCACTTCTTCACTTTGAATAAACTCCTCCTGCCTGAATCCTTGAGTAGTTCTAAAATTTGTTACTTTCAATTATAACAATTTAAATCTTCTTGAAATTTCGTGAGAAAGTACACATTTCCTCTCTTTACTCTCTGTCTGTAAAATCGATTGATTGCAAGTTTTAAAGGATAACTTATCTGGCGTGGAAATTGAATCAAGAAAAAAAGACATATCAATATTTGACTAAATAAACTTTGTTCCTGCAATTACCGTTCCAATCCAAGTTAGTCAAATAAATTATCCACTTAGAAAGACGGGCTAAGTAAGAAATATTTTTACTTTCCGTGTTGAATAAAGCAAGCGAAAGTGTCGTTTCCTTGGCGGTCCGCATGTTGTTTTTGCTTGGCCTGAATTTCAGGTGAGTTTTGACTTTTGAGAAGAAAAGTAATTTTCCGCAGCTTTTGATTACGGGCTTTTTGCTGTTACGATGACATAAGGAAGCTCTAAATTCCAAAAAGGCCTTTTCGTTCGTCTCCGGGTATGTGGAAAATTGTACAAAGTTGCCCATTTCCAATTTGAAGCATCAGCTGTGTAGCGCAACCATACAACGACCGTGGATCAAATTTGTCAAACATTCATGATGTATCTCTGATCTGATGAAGAGAACACATTTCCCCAACCGATAAGACCAATCTTGTTGAGATGCAACGACAATTTTGCAGCAGGTAATCACAGCTGCAGGCACAACTGGAAGTTGGTGTGAATTAAAACCAGACATGAAGTACACGATGAAAACAAGTATGAAGTGACCGAAGATCTTTACAAGGACAAAAGACGGATTGTACCTGGCCTGCTGACATCCATGTGTTAAACGAGGCCAAGGAGAGTGAAAGGGATGTGAAGTTTCTTGTGAAAAATGATATTCAGTAGGACTAGAGGAAAACTTTTACAACCTCCTTCGCATTCAAGTCCAGTTAGCAAAGTCTCCCGCCGCAGAAAAAGTTTTGAATCGATTCTGGTTGCTGATCCAGTCCATATAATTTCAAACAGTTGTGACTTTTAATAAATTGAAGTAAGGCAAGCGGTTAAATTTAAGAAAACGCTGAAACAAAACCGTATGTCCGCAGTATAAACTTCGTTGATCACCCAGAAATCGAAGCGAAGAGCACAAAATCTGCGCGACGTCAGGACACCACAGTTTTTCCCGCCTACTGAATGCTGATTGGTTAATTCAAATTTCATCGTATGCAAGGAGAGCATAATTCGTTTGTGAGCATGGTACCCACAGATGAATTTAACACGTTATCGACCGAAAACCAATTAACAATGTCACTTAATATCAATTGTTGACTTTTGCGTTTCAATTTTTTTTTTTTGCATTTATTATTTTTATTTTTATTTTTACTATTTGAAATTTAAATTTCACTTGCTCTTCTATTCGGCACGAATCGACTTTCCCTAGTTAATATCCGTGCCAAACACATTGCCCGAAACGTATTGCGCCTAGATGCAACTTGATATTAGGGACTTTTTAAGCTACAACGACGGCAACACAAAGGAAGACGTCATTTAAGTTGTGTCTTTTGGTTCTTTTTTTTCTACTTCTCCATTATCCCAACTCGCTTAACTTGTCTAATGTGGCCGAACTATCTGGGAACTGAATTTGTAGAAACTGCGCTTAAGTTTAGGTAGAAGAATTGTGTGTGTTCCCGTTCTACCTAAAACCTTAAAACTGCTCATTTCACGTTGTTATTTCAGTGCAGAATTTGGCAAATAAATGTGCTAAAATGTCAAGAAGGCACGTGCAGAGTCAATGTTTTGCCCAGTAAGGCGTTTGCTCATTTCACCTTCTCGTTGCCATTGCCGCTTCCGTATAGCTTAACCCTATTCAGACCGGGCTTTTTTTTGGTCTTGTGGGACCAGCGGGGACGGAATCTGCGCCCTCCCACCTCTTAACTCCGAGAATATTGAAGCTATGACAACGAAACTTAAAGGACAGATAGTACATCCAAAAATGTTTCCATTGAGGTCAATAACCTTGGCTGAATAAGTCATATGACGTCACAATAACGTTTTGTTCTCAAACGGTGGCCATCTTGGATCCGCCATCTTGGAATACTTAAATTTTCCAAAAAACTTCAAAACTGCTAAAATTGATCAGAAAGAGATCAAAATCAATAAATTAACGTGGAAACGATCTAAAAATGTAAAGTTTGCTTCAGAAAAGTAAAGATTTTTGATTTAAAAGTTAAGAAATTCAAAATTCTGAAAAAATCGCTTGTCAAAAAGCGGTTGCCATGGTAGCTTCAAACTTGATAGACAAGAACTTACTACACTAAATTGTTCCCAGAGAAATTTTAGGAAAAGTCACCAAGTTCGGTGGGTTTAGCTTGCTTATTTAAGAAGTTATAAACGTCCAAAGGCAGTGCGGGCAGAATCCGCCCCCCCCCCCCCCCCCGCCCGGGTCTGAATAGGGTTAAACTCTCTAATATTATACCAAGAGCGCTAGGGGACCAGGGGTGAACGCACCTGGCTATGAGTCATGAAATAACACCAAAATATATATACGGAGGTTAAACATCCAGGTTTAGACACAGTTAAATATAATAAAAAAAGAAACAGTCGTTTGGAAATATGATACAAACGTCCATGCATGTCATCCGTACTTTAAAAATGATCGCCATCACCCTTCGAAAAATCAATTCCAAACAGACGCTATATTTTACCCACAAAACATACTTTCAAGGAACAAATGGCATTTCTGCTCGTCATTTAAGCAATTTGCCGCCAAGTCATCTAAAACTCTGTCATCTTTCAGCGTATATATTTTTCTCTTAAATTAAAAACCGTTTCTCGTAAGTTTGGTACCTATGACTTCATCAGTCGTTACCATAGTAGCCGATTATTACCAACTGTTGCCAAAATGCGTCTAAGTAATAAGCGTACGTGCTACTGAAAACGGCAGGTGCTCGAATAAGACATTGCCTTTATAAAATTCCACCCCCGCTTTCCTTACGCCGCAGGGTCAAAACCTTGAAACAAATACGGTGAAAACAGGTTATGGACTTATTCCCTAAAGAGACCTAAAACCACTCCGTATGATGATATTTAATAATTTATCAGCATAATCTAAATAAATGTTTTATGGATTATGTGACTGGTTCACCAGTTTATTTGTGAAGTTCAGTCACAATAGCAGGATGACTTAAAAACAACTTGGAAACGCGCAACCGAAACATGATCTCTCTCAAAGCTTTCGTTTTTCACGCCTGGGTTACTTTTGGATTAGTTGCATTAGTGTATGCTGGTAAGTGTTGTGTGTAACGGTTTTAATTTTTTCACTTTCTTTCTTAGGATTTCAAAACAAGAAAAACAGATCCCATTAAATACTAAACCACGTGTACCTTGTTATCATACGAAAAATAGTATTACATGTAAATTCCAACCATTAATTCTTAGGTTAACACTCTCATTTTTATTGCACATGCAGTCCCTTAGCGTAACACTTTCAGTTATATTTGAAATGAATTTTTATCTGTGAATGATCCCTGGCATCAATGAAGAAGTGCAGATTGAGTTTACAAATAAAAAAAATTAAATACCCTAAACATTGAAGGCATTAGCCTGCTCTGCTTTGGTTCACATCACGACGCAAAAACTAAACTACTGTTCACTTCGATGTTTCTTCGTTCTTTTGGAAGTTGTTTATAAATGGTAGAGGCGACGTGCACTAGAGACGATTCATACGAGCTAGGGACGTCCAGTGGGCAAACGAAGTAATGTTGTCTGTAAAGTAATCCGCCTAGCAGTGCGCTCAAACACAGAGAAGATTCAGGCGCACACTGAGTCCGTCATTCAACACAAACTAAAGACGATACCTCACCCGGACAGATTGTCCGCACGCATAAATGTGGATTAATCCCTTATCTAATTCTTGATTCAGTTAAATTTGGCACAATAGCAACTATTAGCCTAATAATGCTGCGATTTTGTATGTCTTAAGACATTTTCATCGTTTTATTTCATTTTTCTACGGTAATGTCGACGTTCAGATGGAAGGAGCAGAGTATAAGAAAAGTTTTACTAGTTTCCTGCACCTACTGCAGTATTTGCATTTTATTTGTTCGCATACCGCCGCTGCTACCTACACAGTCGTTTTTAGGGGAGTCCTCTTTTTGTGGGGAGGAGGGTAATACGACTCCCCTAAAAACTACTGCGGGGGAGGCTACTTCTAACAGGCCAATGAATGAAAAGCGCATATTTCACTAGCCTTATTTGACTTTTAAAAATTGACAACTTGGTGTTTGGAGGAATATTTGCCGGGACTATTTGGAAAACTGTATGCCATCAGTGTATAAGTTTAACTGCCAAGTCGATCCAAACCAGGCAAAACATATGCATGCCATGTTCCAACGCAACACTATGTCAATATTCATTTGCTTGCACAACTTGTGTTATGTTTAGTCAATAAGCTCAGCCCTCACAAAGCTATCCACGAATTTCATATTAGCCATGTCTTAGCAGAAATTATCTGCCTCTGATGCAGCAAAATGGGAAAAAAAACTTTTATTTGTTCTTGTTTAGAAGGGTATCAAGCTCTCACAGACGTTTCGTTCGTGCACGATGAACTTTCCAATGTTCACGACCAAGGCAGCAAGGCATTCCAATGTGTTCTCATTTTGTGTCGCGTCTCATACTCCTCCTGCTGATTTTTAAAACGTCCTGTGCTAGAAAACACCTGCGATGATCATAGTTGATAAGTATTTCGCGTCTTCTAGAGATCTTCCAAGTTTCAATTGCTAAAGTGGATACTATGAATTCCGTCTCTTTCAAAGCCTCAAAGGTTTAATACCTTATCCAAACGCCAGTAAATACAATGCATCTTTCCTGAAAATATTTTTTTTCGGAAAGGAGAGGAAAACTTCGCCTGTTTACATATGATAATGAGAAATTAAACGCTCAGGTATCCTCAGGAATACGCATTTCTGTTCTGAATAACATATTGAGGTTTTAGTCTAAGACTAGCCAATGAAATTCGAATACTAACTTCAATTTACCTCCAGTCTATTAATTGGCTACAGCTGTTTTCTTGGCTTTCATTTTAGATAATACCATTCAAATAAAATTAAGATTTGTAAAGCTACAACTATTTCATAATGGATAGTAAAACAGCCAAAAATAAAGACTGAGCTTTTCCCCTGGACTTGAAATGGAAATTTAACCAATAACCAATAATTTAACCAATAAGGTGCAAAATATGCATCGTTTGTAGATTTTGAAATAAAAAGTGACACCTTGGATTGTCAAAACACAACCGTTGTGAGCTAGAGCACAAATTAGTCACATGTTCCGAAAAATGCGGTCTAAAGCTAGGCAAGTTGTATTGACAACTGATATTTATTCCACGAAATGGCGTCGTGTTAAAACTCAAAATATACTCATGGACAGCGTTTCGTGTTGATTAGCGAGGAAAGAAGGAATAAAATAGTAGAAGAAAAATACAGTTTTAAATTTCCAGCACTATGTAGTTTAATTTTTAAAAAATCGACTTCCAAATTAGGTAGCGATAGACTAAACGTACAGTATATTGACTTAAGGATTGGGCATGCAGAAACCTGCAATAACTTGTATGACATAATGCTAACGGAAGCAACTAGTTAGAATATAAACCCATTGTTTGAATTTTCAATTTACAGCCAAAAGTTTCGATGACTCGTTTCAATGCAAGAAAATTAACTCCCATTTTCGCGATAGACAACACCACAATGTGGTAAAAGTAAACTCAATATCGCAGCTGCTTATGTTTCATTTGTTCTCCTTAAGAATATGAAAAGAGTCTTTAGATATATAAAAGGAAAGCTTCTGTGATGATCATAATCGATGAGTATTTCCGTCTTCTAGAGATCTTTCAAGTTTCAATTTCTAAAGTGGATACTATGAAGTCTGTCTCTTACAAAGGTTTAATACCTTATCCAAACGCCAATAAATACAATGCATCTTTCCTGAAAATATTTTTTTCAAAAAAGAGAGGAAGACTTCGCCTGTTTACACATGATAATGAGAAATTAAACGCTCAGGTATCCTCAGGAATACGCATTTCTGTTCTGAATAACATATTGGGGTTTTATTCCACGACTAGCTATAGCCAATGAAATTCGAATACTATCTTCAATTTACCTCCAGTCTATTAATTGGCTACAATTGTCTTCTTGGCTTTCATTTTCCGTAATACCATTCAAATAAAGTTTTGTAAAGCTACAACTATTTCAGAATGGATAATGAAACAGCCAAAAATAAAGACTGAGCTTTTCTTCTGGACTTGAAATGGACATTTTAACCAAAAAAACTCAATAAGGTACAAAATATGTAACGTTTGTAGATTTCGAAATGAAAAGTGACACCTTGGATTGTCAAAACTCATCCGTTGTGTGCTAGAGCACAAATTAGTCACCTGTTCCAAGAAATGCGTTCTAAAGCCAGGCATGTTGTCATGACAACTGATAATTATTCCACTAAATGACATCGTGTTAAAACTCGAAATATACTTATGGACAGGGTGTCGTGCTCCGATTAGCTAGGAAAGAATGAAAAAAAGTAGAAGAAACTACAGTTTTAAATTTCCAGCACTATGTAGTTACTTTAAAATTTTATTTTAAGAAATTCAACTTTCCAAATTAGGTAGCGATAGACTAAACGTACAGTATATTGCGTGAATTGTTGGGCAGAAACCTGCAATAACCTGTGTGATATGAATATATATGAATACATTTCTTGAATTCTCAATGTACAGCCAAACGTTTCGATGACTCGTTTCAATGCAAGAAAATTAACTCCCATTTTCCATTAGACAACACCACAAGATTGTAAAAGTGAACTCAATATCGTAGCCGCTTATGTTTCAATTATTCTCCTTAAGAATATGAAGTGTGAAAAGAGTCTTTAGATAGGTAAAAGGAAAGCGTTTAAAGTTATTTGTCATCAACAAAGTATAAAGTGACATAATTAAGACAATTTGTTAAAAACGACTCAAATATCACTTCCAACCCAATAAACTTAAAAGCTGCCGTTTTTGTCTAACTTTTACGTCCTTTGTTGCACTGCAAATTTAGTTTTACAAAGAAGGCAAATTTTCAACTGTGGCAATTTATTTAAGGCTACAAATTCTTAACTTTTTTATTATTTATTTATTTATTTAATTATTTTTTCACCAAGGAGTATTCAAACCTTCAAAACATTTCATCCTAAGAAAGCACCTGTCTTATTGTATTGTATTTTACATGAGTATGGATGCCAAATGAGCAAAATAATCATAGCGAATATGCATTTCATCTAAAATTACTATCCCTTTCGAACAACGTAATTAACTCTAGTTTAGTTTCGGGTGATCTCCCTGAATCAATGAATGGTTTATCTAAAGAATACACATCGACATGTTTAATTCGAGCAGGAGCCGCCGGCAGAGCCAACATCCAGCCTATAAATTCTGAATCTCAAATGAAATTTCCTTCCTTCCAAAGGATAAAGTTGTGAACTGGATTTTCTTTAACACGCTGTATAAACACTGATCACAACGCTTGTTTTTTTTTCTTTAATTACGTCCACAGAAACCCGGTTGACAATATACAAGAGTGACAGTATTCCTAAATAGTTTTTAATTGCCTTTCTCTCTAGACAGACTACTACAACGCTTGAGATTAAAACAAATTAGTAATAAAATATTATGCCCTCGATCAGGACAACTGGTTTTTTCATTACTGCCAAACGCATTCACATACACACACTAACATAACTTTTACGAAGAAAAATTGGGACTTCTCAGAATTTGTCGTGTGCTACTACACACACACTGGCCACCTGTTACTTATCTTTAACATGACAGGAGCAGCCACAAAAATATAGCAACGTCACGTTTCCTAAAAAAGTCAATTTCATAAACAGATTTTTCTATTCACAATTATATGCATATGCATACGTTTTAAACCTCTGTCAAAAAAAGAACGCATGGCTGGTGATGTCATGCATCAAGTCTTCATATCAGCTGTTAGACATCCGATAACTCTATGCAACGTCTCGCTATTTCAAGCAACAACAGACCGCTACAAGAAGTTCTGTATTTTCTTTTTCAATTCGTGACAAAAAGTTTATGTTTTACTTGCATTTGGAAGCAGAATCGAAGATTTGATAATCAATTGGTTTACACAAGTGGAGAGGAAGAAAACTACATTGCTTTCCATTGCTGATTTCTTTATACTTCCTGAGAAAAGACGAATATTCTAAAAACATTTCTGTTTCCCATTCCACTTTAAAAAATAACATCTGACAAAAACAAAACAGTGGATGGCGTGCGTAATCAATATTTTACATTTACTCTACGAAATCGAACTGTACCTGGTTTCATGGCTTACGAGCAGCGTAGCTATGGAATCATGCACTAAAAAATAGAGTGAGAGAAAGATAATTGCTAGGTTGTAATCACCTTCTAAACAAGAGGAGAATGTCTACCAAAATTATAAGCAGTTGGGCTTTTTTTCTTTTTCTTCTTCTTTTTTCTTCGTATCATACAACCAAGGAGAAGACACAGAGTGAATAATCTTAAATCTTAAATGACCTACGCATGAGCACAGTACTATTTGCAAAAAAGCTTAAAGGAGTTATTCTTAGAAATAATTTTGTGTGACGTGACGTTTTCTCAAGCAATCGAAATGCGAGAGCAAAGAAGTTTAATGACAAGTGCACTTATTTCTTTTCAGTGCTCGCGACGGAATACAACCGCATGTTGATATTTAAGGAACTGATAACAAACAAAGCACTTCCGGGTCACGTGATAAGAACTGAGAAAGTGGCCGATGAAGGGAGCTGCCGACTGAAGTGTTATTTGGAGCCCAACTGTGTGTCCATCAATGTGGGACCTGCAGAAGAGGGAAAACACACGTGCGAGTTGAACAATGCCACAGATGAAAGTCCGTCTCACTCTCATCTGGAAAAAAGACAAGGCTACACACACTTTGAAGTTGAGGTAAGCCTTGCTGGTGGTGCGTTTTTTTCTTTTTGGTTTTGTTGTTTTTTAGACGACGACGACAGAAGAAAACGATGACAGACAATGACGGTAACATGTAGATTACGTGAAGATAATGAATACAATGACTATGTCGACGATGAAGACGACGACAATAATGATGATGATGATGGTGATGATGATGATGATGATGATGATGATGATGATGATGATGATGATGATGATGATGATGATGATGATGATGGTGGTGGTGGTGATGGTGGTGGTGGTGGTTGTGATGATGATGACATTTCTTGGCAATACCCGAGAATACAACTGTAATTATATATTCAATAATGCAACTATTTTATCTAGTTTTTTTTTTCAGAATTTTTGTCACGATAACACTTGTCCGGAGAAGAATACGATATGTCAAGTTGGGTTCACGAACAGCGGCTATAGATGTGCCTGTCGTAAGGGTTACACAGGGGAGAAGTGTGAAGGTAATTACACACCAGTCACTGAAGCCGTAATTGGCTTGACCACTAACAAAGAAGAGAAATATGGCCTATTTCTTGGAGATAATGCACCTGAAAAACAGTATGGATCCTGATTTCTCTATTTCTCCTGTGTGCGCATCGTTGCACGTCAATTAACTTATTCCTCCTGGGAAGGCTGGAAGGGGGATATGATATGATATGATATGATATGATATGATATGATATGATATGATATGATATGATATATGATATGACATGAAATGACATGACATGACATGACATGACATGACATGACATGACATGATATGATATGATATGATATGATATGATATGATATATGATATGATATAATATGATATGATATGAAATGATATGACATATCACTGTTCAAAGAAAATTCAATGTTGCCATGGCAGGCATATTTTGACAGAAATTTTCTTCAGGAACTTGAACTTTCCTATATTATTGAAATGTTCTGTTTTAGTTTTAAAGTAATTTTACATTCTAGATCATTTAAGTGTTGTTTTACCGGTTTCGATTACTTTCTGGCAAAGTTTGGTTGTTTTCGGAGTTTCTGGAAAAATCAAGACTCTAAGATGGCGGATCCAAGATGCCTTCGTTCGGAAATGATGACATAATCTCCACGTCCCGAGTCGCTCGTGTCAAAAGAAAAAACAATTTGGACGCTCTAATGTTCCCCATTAGTCCCGCAGTCTTAGCTTTAATGCCCTTTGTTGTTGAAAAAGGAGTTGTTTGTGCCTGCACCCCCCCCCCCCAACCTAAAGGCTCAGGAACTCGAAAAAAACCAGCTAAATAGGGTTAACGCAGTTATTGAAAGACGTCTTGATTTAAGCGGATAGTAATGGGGCACATGAGATCAAGCATTTTTTGTTAAATCTTTACAGATATCGATGAATGTAAAATCGGTTTGCACAACTGTGAGCCAGATTTCAAATGCGTGAACGAGCCAGGTTCATTCCGTTGTGATTGTCATCCTGGGTTTGTTAAGGACGGTGATAAATGTAAAGGTAAGTCAAACATGTCATGTGCCTTGTGCGAGGTAACGGCTTTAAAAGATGTTTGCTTCAGTTCATTTCACTTTTCATCAATTTTTTTTTGCCACAACGAACAATGAGCCAATCACAAAAACAATATTAGGTAACAAAGGAACGGCTTAGCTTTCTATCTAAGTGTAAACCGATAGAGGGGTGGCTAAAAGAGAATGGGATTTTCCCTCTAAAATGTTGTCAGAATTAAAATCAGTTGCGTTGCAGTTTTTTTTCTTGCGGTCGAAAGCATGGTTTTCCCTTTAGAACTAGCTTTAACAGCGCTTAATTCATAAATTCTGTAATTGGTTAAATCACTTCAACGACGTCCGTCTTATTTATTCAAAGTTAACTGATGACAAAAGCAAACAAAAGATGGCACAAGAGAAAACCGTCAGCAACAAAACCAAACTTATTTTATTTATTTTTTTATTTCTATGTAAGTAACTTGGCGAGATAATGGCTCAAGAAAATCGAAGTTAACGTAGGAAAAAATTACAACACCGTCACTAAAATGCAAATCAGAATTGTAAAGAGAGTTTGACATCATTTAATTAACGGTCAAGGAACTGTGTTGAAAAGGCCGGAAATTCAATTAAATTGCAAGTATGAAATATGCTCTAGGAGCAAAACGACCAAAGTCGAGCAAATATTCTATTTACTTCATGTTTGAAACGTATTCGCTACCCGTGCAAATCGGTTTTTTTTTTTTTGAGGGCAAATATTTATCTTTGCAGCATCTTTAGTGCGCGTGAAAATGTGTGACAAATCTGCTTTTGAACATCACTTTTTCCTGGTGGAGCAAATAAAAAGCAAAAGCGGCCATTACCGTCTTTGCTTGATGTGTAAATATGGTGTAAATACAACATTTCATTTCAAGCAAATATGGCCAAAGTAACGCAAATCCGGTCTTTTCTTCATATTTGCTGCTGTTTTGTCACCCATGTAAATCTATTGTTTTTTTAGGCTGTGACGTTGTATTTACGACTTCTTTTACCTTTAAACTCAGCATATTTTTTTACGGCGAACGGTAGTTTTACACAGAAAACTTTCAACACCAAAATACCAAATCACGACATGACACATGGCTCCTGCGTGAAATAAAACACAGTAAAATGGAAATGAAGTAATTAACAGCAAGAATTATGTATCATTTTCTGCAGCAACACGAGGTTGGGATTCCCATGATCCTGCTCAATCCTGCAAAGACATTCGAGACTTTGGTTCCTCCAAAGGAGACGGGGAATATTGGATCGATCCTGCAAAACGTGGGAGGCCTTTAAAAGTCTACTGCGACATGACAACTGATGGAGGTAACAACACCCCTGTTAACCTCTTTTTCACTGAGATCTGCTCCAGATTGTGTGTCTTAATTCTTTGAAGAAAACGTGCTAGAATGCTGAGTCTGTCATAGTGTTTCATGACGTCATAGGCCCCATTTGTCAGTAAGACTTTCATATTTTACGCTTGCAGATGCACGTTGCATTGTTAGTACCCCAGTGAAATGTCAAAACCCCTCTCGTAAAGTATGTGGTCCTTGGTCCGCGAGGTCCTTGGTCGGCGACTTTTCCAAACCAGGTGTAATATTTGCTCGTTAAATAGAATACGACAAAAAACGAATGTGTCCGATGATTTGTTGATTAGTCCTCTTCCATATGACGAAGTGTCGGCTTTCCTGCTGTCGGTGAAGGCGCGAAATTCAAGTTTGTTGAGTGGTAGGCCAATTTGTCTTCCTCGAAGTGTTTACTTTTGCGACTCCTTTAATTACATGGTCATGTTTACTTAGCTTGTTTTTTTTTTTGCGAAAAACAAGTTTACAGATAAACTTGTTCCTGCGGTTGTGAACGAATTTGCTGCAGAGTTTGAAACTTTTGTTTTGTCGACTCTTGAAAATTATCAACAATTTTCGCATATGGGTCCTTGGCCCGCGACCTATGAACCTAGAGAACTTACATTTCCAAAAAAGCAGATAAAGAAAACCTCAGATATATGAAGATGGCCTTTGTTTTTGCTGAATATTTTCAAAATCTTCTTTATACATGTTAACGAACCGGGTTAACCTCTCTTGTATACCTAGAATACATATAAGCGTACAGTCTTATAATTGTTTTCGCGCCGACTGCGCTTGAGGCTTGTGTGTGAGACTGTTGTCTGAAAGAAAAACACATTATTTTATACTCACAACGATTTCCAACAAGACCGTGGTAGCTTAGATATATCAAGGATAAGAGAGAATAAATAAAGTATTGTTAAAATTTTCATTCTCCTACGGAAATTGGGATTTGCAAGTACTTTTCGTACTGCTTACATGACACGCGGACCAAGGACTACATTCTTGGTCTAAGGGCAAGCGAGCACGGTCGCTTTTTTTCCGAATTACAGGAAAAATATTTCAGTTTGGAACTTTTCACTTTGAGAACATCGTGAGAAACATAAAAGCTAGCCTTAGAGAAAATTTCAGCTCACGACGTTTTTCTCAGGTAAAATATTCAAGATTTATGTTAATAATTTTTACTCGCGGACCAAGGACACATACTGTAGTGATTCTTATTATTCATCACTAAGTGATGAATAATAAGAATTTCCCTTTTACAATATAACGTGCCATTCTCGTCAAAAATTAAAAAAAACGCTAATTATATCAATTAGAATGCAGCCTCTAAAACAAATCAGTATCACAAAGAAACTCTTATTTATTTGTCATAATTTCTAGCTGTTAGGCTTCGTCACGTGACTTGTAAAAATTGTCTGATTTCAGGTGGTTGGCTTCTTGTGTCCAACCTTGTGATGAAAAGCTCAACTCCTCCCTCTCCCCTGCCAGTTAACAATTCATATCGTGGAATAAGCAGCAAGCAGGTGCTACTCACAAAAACTGCCATGAAGGAGCTAAGAAGTTACTTGAATTTCACTCAACTGAGATTCAACTGCAAGAAACATCAATGGCATACATTCCACATCACCACGGCTGCTAGCAGCTCCGGTGAAGCTGTTGTCCAGTACTTCAGCGGTCAGACGGATGTTCAACCTGACGCATGTGATTCATTTTTAATAATGGATGATGACAACTCCGGGTTGGCACAAGTTTGCCAGAACTGGGGATATGAGGGAAAATCTTATAAAGTTGGCAAATGGGGGCACGGAATGGATAAAGACAGATTATACAATCACGCTGCTTTTGTTGCAGGTGCTCATCACTGGATAGTTGGGTCATTTGATGGCAGATGGGAATGCGATGATTACCAATCACATAACGTGAAAGTGTTTTCTGGCGATTTCTGGAAAGTTTTTGTTCGTTAGGAACTTGGCTCACTGATATTATCATGATTCTTCTCTTCCTCCCTATATTTTACCCTCAGACGTTCTTGAGGGCATCATCTTGAGGGCCCATATGTGTCTTTAACTTTATCAAGGGGATTTTTATCCTCACCTGCAAAGTTTGGTGAGATTAGGTTGCTACGGTTACGCGATAAGGCGATATGTTTTTTCACCTTTTTTTTCTGTAAGCAGTTTCAGAACCTATATTAATTGCCTCATCTTGTAGAGCACGTCCGTGCTATATATAGAGGTACACTTTTTTCGAAATGTTGTACCCACTCCCCCACGTTGGGGGTATGAGTTTACGTCCAAGAGTTAGTAAAGGTTTCTTCGTTCCCAGTAACAGCAAATCATAGAGCTAAGTATAAAGCTTTGAAAAAGGTATGGAAATTGTCACAATAAATAAAGGAATAATCTTCATTGCAATAAAAATAAGTAGTTGATAACAATAGTTTGTTGTCTTTTTTGTCTTCTGGTGAATGATTCCTGCGACTTCTACCTAATTTGGGGGCCCCGTGGTGTAGTGGTTAGGTAGGTGGTTTGATGCCCAGTCCCTACCATCGTGTTGTTTCCATAAACAAGAAACTTTACTCCACACTGTCTCTCCCCACCCAGGTGTAGAAATTTGTACTGGTAACATACTTCTGGGGGGTAGCCCTACGATGGCTTAGCACCCCATCCAGGGGGGAGTAGCAATACTCTCAGTTGCTTCCTGCTACAGAAACCGAGATAAGCTCCGACCGTGTGGGCCTCCTCCTCCTACCTACCTACCTGCCTAACTTAAGGCTGTTTCAGTGGAAGGAGGGTTACCCGTCTAGCGGTTTACCTACCTAGGCTAAAACAGAACCTACATGTAAAATTATAGCCCTTTAACCTTTTGCCCTATCGCAGAGTCATTGGGGGCACAAACTATAGCTTTAAATATACGCTCCAGAGTTCTCCTTTTCTTTTCATTTTTTAGGTCAACTGTCTCCAAGAAAATATATATCAATATCAAGATCCACATAAATCTACCGGACACAGATTTCTACGGTTACAGTTTTCCACAGCCTTTACCCACAACATGTGTTTATTTTCAGTCTGCTTAAGCTGGTGTTATCTTGCGAATCCTGCAACCTGGCTGGTTACGGGAGCAAGCAGAATTGTCCTATCTCCGACCAGGGTCATTCAATAAAAAGAATAAAATGAGCCGACGTTAGTTCAATAAGCTGATCCTTCAGTTTGCATATACCGGCCATCATCTGCAACACACAGGTTTGGCATCGTTCACTGCATTGGACTAAATTACGATGTAAATGAAGAATAGAGATAAACGGGTGGAAGCTCGTTCGTTAAGTAGCAAGAGCGGCAACTTGAACGACGACAGTTCTACAGCCGGGAGAGTAATTGCGTGGGAATTTTGAGCATAAACGTTAAAATTCGAGACTTTCTTAGGTTTCTTACGTACTGGTTAATAGTACAGCCAGCCACTCTTTACCGTGTACAGTGCACGAAATACAGTGACGTGTTGGAGAGTTGATTAAGGTGGCTCCATACATTTTCTCATCAGTTTCAACAGACAAATATACATAACGTTTTTGATGATTTTCAGGACATTGATTTACATTTCACTAGGGAAAAGCTACAAAAGCAACTAGCCTAGCCTTTATACTTTTCAAAAAAGTCACAATTTCTGGGCCTGGCCAGTTTCCATGGCAACCACTGACATAGTTGTTTGGCTCATTTTTTAAGCTTACCCAGTTTCTTCACGTCATTTCTTGGTTTTTACACGGTGAATTTTGGCTATTTTTGTTGTAAAGATGTTGTCGTTTGAGAAGTCTCAGCTGGCAAATTAAAGCTGTGAGAAATTTTGTACATAAGTTTTGTCAGAATAGTAAATTCCGTTTTCGACGATTAATGCAGAAGTGCATGTACAAAAATTACTCTTACTTTAGTATGACTGAAAAACACAAAAATCCTACAAATGTTCCAATTTTAAAAAAATTTCACCGAGTGGAACACGCGCAATTAGCGTTTGAAAATGCCTCAAAACCCACCTTTTTTCTTCACGTTACCAAAATAAAAATTCCTCAAGTTACGGGGTTGCGCATGCTCATGATTCCTTTTGCGTGGACGAGCGTGGACAGCACGCGGGTAAGCGGTAGAAAAGCTTTTCTAAAGCTTTTCTTTCCAAAGAACAACATTTTTCTGGACAACTGCTTCCCTTTACTGCAAAGGATCCATGTGATCAAAAAATTCGCAAAAATAAAGAAAGAAACGAACAAACAAACAAAAAAGAAGCAAATTTAGACCGATTCGCGATATAAAAACTTGAACGAAGCCGCCACTTTATTGCCAGCAGCAAAAAATTTCCTTTAAAGTTTCCAGAACGCGGAATCATTAAACACTTTCAGTTTCATTTTTACCATTAACTGATTACAACCGTTCTTCAAGAAAATAACTAAAGCGGTCATGTTTGCTCTTAGAACATCTTTTGGTATGCTACCCGGGAAAAGCAGGGAAGCTCGTTCTTTTTATGTTGTAAGCTCAATATTTTGTCTGCCGAGACCCGCGTTGTTTCTTAGCGGTTACTTGCGTGTTTGATAACTGCATGGAATAGCAAATAGTATATAAGCTTAAATAAGCTTTCAATTTATATTTAAAGGCAGACCTTGGAGAAAGGGAACAAAAATGTCCACAAGAAATTATACGTTTTGAAAAAGAATACATTATTTTTCTGCAAGGTTCAACAAGTCAACAGAACGCCTGCGAAACCCCGACTGTTTTAGAACCGGCCGTCAACTCGATACTCATCCTTTATTCATTCACTGAATGCCGTTATTCTAGGCACAATTTTTCGTAAAAATAAAAATTGTAATTGAGCTTAGGTACAATTGAACTTTTTTCAATTTTCGGTTTTATTTTAGACCACCGAAGTTTTTGAAGTCGCACATTGTCAACACAAGTGAAACTTAGATCAAAGCTACTGATGACTGATAAATAGACATTGAAATATAAGTGTCCTTTTCAGTTTCAACTTCTATCAAAATTCAATGACAACTGTTACCTCGTTACAAGTGTGTAATCTATTCATCGCTCGATAAAATTCACAAGTCAGCTGTGTTTTGCTGAAACCGTATGAGAACGGCCGTAGAGACAACTTACCCGACAAAAAATAGACGGCTTGTTAGAAAGGCAAAAACTAAAGCACTTTTCGAAAAAATTACTTACACTTCGATCCAAACAAACGTAAGCTTCTCATCCCAGAGGTTCTCGACAGCTGACCTGGACAGCACTGATATTTCAAGTTGAGTACGGAAAGAAGTTCTTCACGCATAATTCTTGAAGGCGCGTAATAATTCGTGCAACGTTTTCAGTCCTCTCTGTGTTGCTTGAACTTAAAGATCGCAATCAATCCAGTCCTACAATCGTAGGACTGCAACTGTCAGCTACAAAAGCGATTCAACTAAAGGCTTTTCATAATTTCACTGCTATGTGCTCGACAGGTTTTGAAAAGGTAAGCCATAAAGATGCCTCAATCAGACTTTGGAAAAGTTCGCCTGGGAGGTTGATTGGCACATGTCATCTGACTTGGACTGTCGCGCTCCTCACGCGCGCAACACACGCGCACTTGTGCCAATTTAGTTCCCATTCCTCGCGCACTGAAAAACTATATGGAGCCACCTTAAGAGGGCCCAATTGCTAGATTAGTTTAAAAGAAAATTGTTCCATACCTATAGCCTTAGTTTTAATTCGGGTGGCCAAATTAAAGGACTTCCAGAGTAAGAAATGACTAATCAAAATAATTTGGCTACAATGATGAAGTGGCCGTATTAACCGAGCGGGCCGACTGTAAAGTGGGAGTTTAGGATTAACCTACCCTCTCGAATGTCTTGGGTAAAATACTACGGCTTCAGGAGGTTTTTTTTCTTAGTCTCGTGGAAGTAATAAGTTTTTCAGACTAATTACGAATACAGTTCTGCGGATATGGAATAAAAAGACAAAAGTATACATTTCAAAAAATAGTATGAGGACATATCAGACAAATAATCAAAGAAATCCCCAGTTGTAAAGTGAGTAGCCGCAATATTCAAGAGTCTGCTTTTATTTCTTTGGAGATAATTATGAAAACAATTCTGTTCTTGCCAGCTTTCATCCAGTGCGTTAAGCACTCTTTAAAATTAAATTTGAACAATGATCTAGGAGTATAATTAGCATGTTTTTCAGACCAATCCAGCTTTTTGGCCGTTATCAATTATGAATTTGGGTTACAGTTCAAGTCTTGGTAGCATTTAGTATCACCGAAATGTTAGCTATAGATGAGTAGCATTTATATAATCCTCACATAGACCTGAAATGTTCCTAACAGTTACTCACTATCTTGTAATAAATTGTTTCTGGCGAAGCTGTGTACCTATGAATTACAAAATACAAACTTTCAAGTTAAGGGTATGTATTCTCTTGAATTCATTATCTTAATTTATAATTCCACTGTTGTGTCATTTTACGGCGATAAGGGCAAGAGAACGCGCAAAATATGCCAGCGTATTACACTGTACATGTACAATCCCAGTTTGACCGGTTTTTCTACTGAAGGTGGTCGAAGCAAAAACAAAATGCAGTGGAATAATAAACCTCTTATTCGGTGTTTTGGACGATAACACGCGCGGACATTTTACTCATTGCTCGCTACGCATGCAACTCGTAAATATCCGCGCGTATTATCGACCAAAACAGCGAATAAGGTGTATATTATCGAAAGTTCGGATGGACGATATTGTGTATAAGAATCAGATGACCGAAGTACAGAGGAAAAATAGGGAGACCCAGTGCCAGTATTGAAATATACGGTTATTTTTGTCCAATCAGGAAACAGAAAAGATTTTTCCAGGCTAGGTGCATGATCACCACCAGCAATCTAAGCAGCATAAGTAAGTAAAAATGAACTTATAACACAAAAATACGTAATTATAACTTATAAATAATCACATTAAATCTTTTCAGCTCGTACAGTCTTACCCATAAACAGCGACAGTTGCATAACCGATAAAAATTGGACACACTTAAGTGAATTATGTTTGGAGGTTTTTCTGCTACAAACAAAAGGCATATCAGTATAAGGATTGTCTGTAAACAAAAGGTATATCAGTGTAATGTTTATCATCTGAGGAATGGCACAATTTTCCGTCATTTAAAACGCAATACTGCAGTGCAATATTAATGAATGGAACAAAAATTAAACCCCTTGGAACAGGCCAAAATAAACTTAAATTCCTGTGAAAAACAAATTCGCGATCCATGCCATAAAAGAATCATTAAACCTTTCAACTTGTTTTGATTAATTAATGACAATAAAATGAATGTCCTATTAATTAACAACCTTCAACAAAACAGAATAATAGGTGTTTCAGCAATGACGTTTACTCACAATAACAAGAAGACTTAACTCTGTTAACTTGAGGCTTGCTGAACTAGAACATGGTCTCTGCCAAGGCTTTCTTTTTTGGCACGTGGATTTCTTTTGGTTTAGGTGCATCGATCTATGCTGGTAAGTGTTAATTATTCGAAACCTCGCATATTTCCTCCGGACATTTTAAAAATAAAAAAAGTTTATGTTAGTAATATAGCATACCAATGTCTTAAGACAAGTAACCTAAACTGATGAAAACCACGCCCTGAGTACTGCAGTCTCTCAGTCTTCATCATTGTCAATATCATTCGACATTTTTCTACTTTTGAAATCAGTCAATATAAAAACCTTAAATATAAAAACAAAATAGCTTACAATACAGTAACCAAAAAAAAGTTAACCCAGTATGACTGTTTTGTTCGCAATTTGATATGTATTTAGTTCTTTGCCATTTGAAAGCATTGCGAGCAGAGCGGAAGAAACATGAGGCGAGAAAGTCTGGTAAATAAAGCGGACTATTGTGATATGAGTTTATTCTAGCATTTCACCTGCAACGATGACAACAAAATGGTGATGACTACAGGTTAAGCAGGTCCGATGAAATTTAGCCTAGCAGTCAAATGTTAAGTGAGCTCTCTTTAGCTAGCAGCTATAGAGAAACTTACTTTTATAGTTTCTGCTTTCCCTCTAAATAGTCATGACTGTTAGGTAACGACAGATTACGTCACCAACCAAATAAAAGCTAAGGCATGTCACGTTTTCTTTTTCCAAACAAAGCAATTTTCAGCAACTGTGGCATTAAGGAATCTGAATTCGTCACTTTTTTTTGTGTTTTAATCAAGGAGAAGTATTCAATACGGCGTCAGATAGGGGACAAAATCGAAACTTATATTTCGTGGCGTCGAAACTTCTTTATGTCATCGAAAACAGTTCTTCGTGTCGTCGAGTTCCACTCTTCGTGCTGTCGAAACTTCTTTATGCCGTCGAATACTGTTCTTCGAGTCGTCGAGTTCCACTCTTCGTGCCGTCGTGTTCTTCGTTTCGTCGTAATTTAGTTAAGTCGTCGTGTTTTTCAACATTCGTAAATTCTCTTTGTCGTCGGGTTCTTCATTTCGTCGTAATTTCTCTTTGTCGTCGTTCTCTTTGTCGTCGTGTTCTTCATGTCGTCGACGACGGTATAAGTAGGTCAGCGGTAACTCTACTCTTCCCGCGCCAATTCTTGCCCTTGTGATCAAAACAAGATGGCGAGAAAAGTGAGCGAGGTTGTGTCGATTTTAAAAGACGCTATTTCTAAGATCGAAGATGAAAACCCTCGACAGCAACCTTCTACACCCTCCGATACATCATCACAATCTTTTTCTGATGCCGTGGAGAGGGATTTGAAGTAAGTGCATTTGAATTTTTCGCAATGAAATGCGACATCATATAGCAAGAAACGTGTTGTCAGCTTGTTATTAGAAAATAACACCAGATAGAAGGGAATGAGAAACGATTGTAAAGTGGCCAAAATTTTAAGTTATCACTTAGTTTCTTAGTTATCGCTAAGAAATAAGACTTTCTCGATTTCACTTGTTTAGGCGAGCTTTTCCATCTCTCTCGGGAGGAGGAAATAGAATGCAGATTCCTTCAAAGAAAGGAAAAGGAAAATCGAAGGGGAAAACTGTCATCATGATCCAGCCTAAAGAAACGTGGACGCATGACTTCTGCTTGCTCTCAAACACAGAACAAGATAAGACCCCCTCTCAGGAATCGTTACTTTCATTAAAAGAGTCAGGGCTAGGCAGAAAAAGGGTGGTTTTTCCGAACAAAAATGGGAACTTTGAGCATTTTAAAGATGTTCTTGAGAGTGAATATGAGAAGTTAAAATCACAGGATGGGGCATTCGAACTTATGCGAGCAGAATCAGGGGGAACTTCAAGACCCCTCAAGTTAATTTTGATGCCAAGTAATGGCTACACCATCCCATACATCAGGGATCTTGTTGGAAGCAGCACTCTCTTATATATTCGCCCAATGAAAAGCTGTTTGTCTTTGGATAAACCACCACAGCCTGTTACCACCCAGTCACCACTAACAAAGTGCCCCAAATGCAGCTTGTCCATCCCTATCATGCAGTTGAGAAAGCATTGTTTTGTCTGCAGTAAAATTGACATTGACAGTGATAGTAGTGATGAGAAGGAGTTTGAAAGGTCAGTTTTTGATAAGGATCACCCTGTTGATTGTGAAGCTGTACAGCAAAATAGAGATGAGATTGAACCCAGTGCCAGCAATACAGCAGTGTATAGTGGTGTTAAAGAACCACGCTGTTCGAAAGCAAGTCCCTTTAATGATGCAGGGATTGCCTCCTTATCAGCACACTTTCCCAGCGATAGTGAGAAGATTGAAATCAATTCAATTCAAATCAAGAGTGACGAACAATTTGCATGGTCCTTACAAGAAGAGCTAAATAGAGAGATGAGCGGAGATGAGTCCAACCATGCCAATTATTCAACTATAAATGATGAAGCTGGGGTATTAAATGCACTTGAAGAGAAGGTTATTAAAGATAAGGGGTCCTTATTTCTTGTAATAAGAAGAGGTACACCATTAGAGAGAGTTCTTCACCTTTGGCGTCGAGAAACACACAAAATCTCTCCTGATCATGAAGTAAGAATCAAGTTTGTTGGAGAAGACGGAATAGATTCTGGTGCTTTGTCCAAGGAGTTTCTCGCCACAACAGTTGAAGCTATTGCAGAAAAATTCTTTCCCAATGGGAGCCCAATACACTCCACAAATGATGTTCAGAACGGAAATTTTAGAGCATGTGGAGAAATTGTGGCAACAAGCTTAGCTCAAGGAGGGCCACCGCCATGCTTTCTAGCAGAAAGTGTTTATGATTCTTTGGTTTTGGAGAGTGACATTGACTTTTCAAGTATCTGTCCTGAACGACATCTGACTTCAGCTGAACAAGAGCTACTGCAGCAAATACAAAGTGATGTTCTACAGCACCAAGACACCATATTTGAGCATGGGTATACAGGAGTGGTTGATGAAGCCCACTTGGACTCCATAACTGCCTCAATTGTTGTCAGTATGTTGAGCCGAAGGATGCTTTGTCTGAATGAATTCAAAAAGGGGTTGGAACTTTATGGGTTGGCAGGTATCCTTTCCAAATATCCTGAAGTTACTCGAAGTCTTTTTGTTATAGGGCAGCAGAAGAAGGTGGATGCCAACTACCTGTTTTCTTTGATGGTACCTGAATATTCTGTAGAAGGTTCCTCTCATCGACACACGGAAGAGCAAGTCATGGATCACTTTCAGGACTTTCTACTTACCCTGGAGGATGAAAGAATTACTGGGTATGCAGAACCAATTGCTTGGAAAGCTGAAGATGATTTGAATGTGTTGCAGCAAGGCCCTCCTGATGGTGAGGAGATAGAAGAATTGATCAGTCCTGATCTGACACCAGCAGGAGTACTAGGCTGGCTTACTGGACAGAAGCACAGAGAGATTAACAAGTCAAACTTCAGCATAACTGTCATGTTTGACCATGACTGTCTCAAGCGAAATCCTGAACACAGTGTATGCTTTCCATCTGTGGGGGCATGTGGACACACCATAACTTTTCCAGTGTGTCACATGCAAAGTTTTGAGAAATTTAAAGATATTTTTCTCTTAGCTTTTTGCAAAGGGCAAACATTTGCCATGCGTTGAAAGCAGTAGTATCTGTTAGATGAATCTTGTTCCCCGCCCACATCATCCCTATCCAGCATTAAAATGGGAATTTAGATACTTTAGGATAAAGTCTACAGCTATGGCAGTCATGGTGGGTTGCTTTATCCCAAAGCATCTTGTTACGCATTCTACTGGGTAAGGGTTATGTGGCTTCTGGGAATGAGATTGCTGTAATGTCAACTTGATTCTAGTGGAGTTAAGGAATGGGTGGGCATGGTTTGAAGTTACTGTTTTTATGGGTTTTATTAATTTCAGAATTATTAATTGTGTACTCAAACCTTAAGGCCATCACCCCTTTTTCCTTACACAAACACTCTTATTTTTTCCAACCCTAGCCTCAAACTGCAAAGATTGGCCATCTAATGTCCCTTTCATTTATATGATGCAGGAGAGACAGTTACCTTTTTGATTTGTTATATGGAAAGTCTTAGAAGAAATTAATATCTATACACTTTTCTATGGTGGCCCAACACTTACGGGCAAGACAAAATGAACTTACGGCAACACAATACTTACCTATTTGAACTTAAGTTAAGGGGTGGTTGAGTGACCAAAATGTGGTAATTATAACGTTTTTAAGTTTTACAAATATGGAACCGATGCACTCCACCCCTAAAATTGTCAAGGCAGGTCCAGTGTATATCCTCACAATTCTTCCTTGTTTTAAAAGAAACACAAGCATAGCCAAAATCATACACATAAATAAAGTGAGAATGGCAGGTGAGGGCTGAGAATGAGCACACTCATTCTTCTTATGCTGATCTTACTAGGAGTCATAGGAACACAAGCAGTGGAGTGGCTTCCAAATATTATCCAGCCCTTCAACCTTGGTTGGCAAAAATGTCACACACCCCTGTAATTCGCCTTTTTTTTATTTATTACTGCTAATAAGCTTCCCCTTCCCCCCCCCCATGCACTTATGAATGAAAGCCCCTTACTCCTAGTCTGAGCTGCATAGAATATTTCCAGATGTTTACATTCAATAAGTGAGGTTTTATTTTATACAACAATTTCAAATAGCACCTGTCATGAACTCTGAAGTTGTAAATTTAACCAATGATTGCAATAATTTTTTTTGATGTCATTAACTGCTGTCACACTGACAACCACAGGACCCTAAAAAACGAAGGGGTGGATTGAGGAATGTGGCCTTAAGAATCTGTTGAGAAAACACTCCCGGGTATGCCGTAAAAGAAAATGGTTTGCTTAGTTTTGAACTTCAGAGTTCCAATTTTGACAGAAATTATTTGTCACTATTTTGGTTCTTTTCTAGGTGTGAATGAATTATTTAACATTTCACCCTCTCAAAACTGACATAAGCCACCTTAAGTTGCAAAAGGTGAACTAAGCTTGACTGTGGATGGCATTTTGCCAATTGGCACACATTATCTTGGAAATTAGTGGTATCACCACATTTCATTATTAAGAGATTTTCAAATTCTAGAATAGTTATTGAATGCAATTCAAAATGTTCTTGTGACATTCAACGTTCTATATAAATTAATTTGATACATGTACCTTACTGTAGTAACAGTTGGTAAAATACATGTTTGACATTAACATATTATAATGGAAAGGTTTGATTTCTGTTTTTGTACTGAGTTATCTATAGCTGAACCTGTCGTCAGCTGCCATGTTTGGTTGGTTTGAAGTGAATGGGCTGTTGTGGGTAGGGTTCACCAAACAACACATACATGTATGACAGCTAGGGAAACTTTGAACTTTGTTATTTTGGCAAGGATAGAACATAGCTACAGACCTCGCTAGCAAATAATTGCAAAACACTCTCTCCAGTTTGAACAAATGCCCTTGCTAATATGCAAGAAATATGTAAAAAAATGGTGGTAATAGGTTAACAATAAGTGAAAAGTTAGGGATTGATATAAATTTGTTTTGTTTAACTCTCAATGCAAAGTCAGTAAAAGCAAAACAATTGTGAAACTAGAATAGTCAGGAATCCCATTCTCTATAATATGCCACAGTTTCAACAGCAAATTTTCTGTGACAAAGATTTCCACCTGATAGTGCTTGCTACTTCATCAGTTCAAAAGTCATTGCTTACACACACATGCAAAGTTGTCAAAGAAAATTGTTACCCATACACAGGCAAGTACCTCATTAAAGGAAATTTGCTGGTGTGAAGGGTTCTTAAATATGGTGATGTTCTCCTGTCTTGTGTAATTCCTGAAGAGTCTAACAACATCAGTTTACTTAAGCAAGTGCGGAAAGGTCATCCACAATTTCCAAAGACTTGATATAAATATCAATTCCATAGCAGGAAGATTCTTCTAGAGGATCAACCATACATGTCATTCTATCGAAAGCTGCACTGCTCAAAGGGCACTGAATTTCAGGTACTTGAACTGAAAGATCATTCCAAGTCTCCCCATCAAACTCATTTGATGGGAGAGGACCTTCATAGTCAACACCAAAGGATGGTAGTTCTCCCTGGTAGTTTGCCAGCCCATATATCCAGAGTTGTGCAGGGGTCATGTTTGACTCTGAGGCAAGGGGATGGTTGTCATAGCCATTTTCAAACATTTTAAAATGTTGGTTTATTCTTGGAGTGAACACATATTGCAAGCAAAACAAGTGAGTTGCACTGTTAATGTCAAGCAATCCTGTATCTTCTAGATAGCAAAATATGTAATAGAAGAGAAAGGAACAACCATGAAACAAATCTCTCCAAAACCTCTCAATTCTCTGGTTATGACAACGTTTTCCTGCAATGAAGCTGCCCCTCCCTGGCCATCTGCTGGGATGGGATATCATATGTCTAGCTACTTCAATATTCTCAGTGCCTTGATCACCTCTGACCCTGGAGGGTAGTCCAAAGTCTTGAACTGCATTTAAGAACAACTGTAACACTGTTACTGCTTTGTTATTGGTACTGCATTTCAAAAACATAATTCGTCTTGAGAATCCATCCACACATCCATGAATAACAAATCCCCATCTGATCAACTTATGGTTGCCATCCAAGTGCCATAATGATCTGGGTCCAGGTACACTGTAATGACGCCGATTTACAATATTGAGTTGGGAAGTTCGTAGCAGAATTCCACTGGGATCAGTTCTCCACAGAGACGACCTCACACGACTCCACTGCACTCTAATACCTTGCCCAAGCAAAAACCCCTTCATTCTTCTTATACCACAGTTGGGAAAGTTGTGTAATACAGCAGAAACAGTAGAGTCCAAGGCCTCATCTGAGATATCGTCATACTTTGGGACTTCTTCTCGTAAGCTATATGACTTAACTCGCCTACTTATCGTTTTGCTCGAAGTCCCAAACATATCAGCAATCTTTTGAAGAGAAAAACCATAGCTCAAGTACAGTTTTAAAGTTTCTCTTGGAATAGCAAAAGCTGGCCTACCTGCCGACCCTGTATAAATTGCTTGACAGTTAGACGGCGTATGAGAATCAGTTTCACAGTTTTCTTGAGATAGGCTGTTATATACAGTCAGAAGCAGCTGAATAACCTCGTCAGTTAAAAAATTCGGCCATATATTTTGACTGCAAACACAGAGATAGACGACTTGTTCAAGCTTGTACAGCGAGTAATCAAGTCGGTTTCCATTATCATCACTAAACCTGAGATTTTCAAGGAGGCGAATGACTTCACAGATAGCTGATGAAATGTGGTTCTTCAAATTAAGGGCTGGTGAAACATGTGGACTGAACTGGGACATTTCTTAGCTGTTTCTTCTATCTCTTGGTCGCCATCTTGTTTTAAAAATTGGCGGGAGTTACCGCTGACCTACTTATACCGTCGTCGACGACATGAAGAACACGACGACAAAGAGAACGACGACAAAGAGAAATTACGACGAAATGAAGAACCCGACGACAAAGAGAATTTACGAATGTTGAAAAACACGACGACTTAACTAAATTACGACGAAACGAAGAACACGACGGCACGAAGAGTGGAACTCGACGACTCGAAGAACAGTATTCGACGGCATAAAGAAGTTTCGACGGCACGAAGAGTGGAACTCGACGACACGAAGAACTGTTTTCGACGACATAAAGAAGTTTCGACGCCACGAAATATAAGTTTCGATTTTGTCCCCTATCTGACGCCATAATTCAAACTCTCAGAAACGTTTTGTCCATGTCGCCTTCGTTATATTCCACTGCCTATAAGAATTTTTTTCCAAGAAAACACCTGTCTTATGTAATATATGGTATTGTATTTGAAATGAGTAGTGGATGCCAAATACGCCCCAAAATAAGCTTTATCCGAAGCTATACTAACAAAAATGCATTTCAAGCAATAACTTCCTAAGATATTTTTTTTTTAGTTTTGGGCATTCTCTCTGAATCAGTGAATAGTTTATTTGAAGATAGCTAATCGACACGTTTAATTAATAATCGAGTGTGTAAGCCAACATCCAGCCAATAAATTTTGAATTTCAAGTGAAATCTACTTCCTCCCAGAAATTTAGTACTGAGATAAAATTTTTGATAAACTCTACATATATGCATGACGGCTTCTTGAATTTTTTTCTTTTTTTGGTATCTTTAATAACCTGTGCATAAAATGCGTTGACAAAAAACGAAGAGTTCGGTCCGGTGTGATTATCCGAGTAAAGTCCAGTTATTTTCAAGGTTTCTCTTTCTAGATAGACTATTGAGACATCTGGCTATAAAACAGGTTACTGTAATAAAAGATGACGCTCTCAATCAGGAAAACAGGATTTTTACTACTCACAATCACACTCAAATACACACATACACTGTCAGAACAGGCACAGAACTTTTACAAAGTTAGCCGTATGCTTCTACACACACATTGGCCACCCGTAACGTTTTTGCGCAAGACGGTAATCAATTATGTTTCAAGTGACAGGAACAGGCACGAAAATATAGCAACCACATTTAAATTCATGAATATTTGTCATGAAAAGGAGGCCCGCTATAGAGTTTGCAAGGACGTCGTATTCATGATAAAATGCATTTGTTTTAACTGTTGTTGGCCTTCTTCATTATTCTTCCTTTATTATTTATTTTTTTTTATTTAATTTTTTATTTATTTATTTATTTTTTGAAGTGAAGATTAGTCCCCAAATCAACGCTCTCGGAATTCAGATAACTCTAATCAACGTCTCGTTATTTCAACAGCAACAGGCCGCTGCAAGAAGTCCCGTTCCATACTTTTCTTTTCTTTTTATTGCTCTTTTTTTTCTTCTTTTTCTTGGTATTTAACGTCATGTGGATTTGAAGGAAGAATTCGAACACGCCAAAACTTTCAGCAAGTGAAATGGAAAGAAATGTTATTGCTTTTCAGAATTGACTTATTTGTGTTACCGTAGAATGGACGAACATTCTGAAAGCATTAATGTTATCTTGTAGTCAGTCCAATGCATCCATGCATCTTCACCAAAAATGACGTCAGACAAAAAAATACCCACCGAAGGGTAGACTGCGAGTAGTCTCTAATTTTGGCGATGGCGATTGTGGGGCGGGGCGAAATACACACGCACGCGCGAAATTTCGAGGAGACGCTCCCCTCACCTCGCGTCTCCTCGCAATTTCGCGCGCGCGTGTGTGTATTTCGCCCGCCCCACAATCGCCATCGCCAAAATTAAGGACTACTCGCAGTCTAGCGGATGGCGTGCAATCAATTACATTAACTCCACTAAATCATGTTCTACCACTAAGATCATAGCAAACGAGCTGGGTAGCGCGGGGCTCGTCTTGAAAGAAATAAATCGAGATAATTGTTAGATTGTGACTAAGCTTATTGACTATCCAAGAGACAATTTTCTACCAAAAAAAATGTATCTTTCTACTATTGTATTTGGGCTAGCGTTGGTTTCTGTGGCATGTCAGGTTTATTTTAAGTGGTGGGGTTTGCTGGCCCTAAGCACAACTCTCCAACCTGTGAGAAATATAACAAAAACAACAAGAAAGCTTGAAAGAGCACAAAGAGAGACAAACGTGAATTTGCTGATAGATTGGCGGCGGGATGCTCAGCAAGCTGCACAGAAGAATGACATGAGAATTCTTCATGACATTGCGCAGAAGTTGTAAGGTAGAAATACCAATACCAACCGAGCCCTTAAAGGGCAGAGATGACGACAGTATTTGGAGCAAACCTGAAGAACAGCTCAGTAGGAGGAAGGAGCATTTTAGCGATTTGCTTAAACGAATTAAAAACACAAGAAAACTCATCAACGAAATTCGTTGAATTAATATTTTTAAATGCAGAAGAAATGTGCAGCGAGCCTTTTTTTACGCGTGGGTTTCCTTTGGTTTAGGTAAATTGGTGTATACTGGTAAGTGTTATTCGGAACCTCGCATAATTTCGTTGGTCACGTTAAAAAAAACGAAAAATTCAGTTGACGTAAAATAGTAATCAAATGTCCTCAAACTGAAAAAAGAATTCTTTACATGGCTATGGGTACTGCATTTTATTTCATCATTTCCAGTATTTAATATTTAACATTTTTTTCCTTCCTTTGAAATTAGTAATTATATAAAAGTAATTTTCAGGCTCTTAAATTTAATTGTTCCTCCTCAGGAAGTCCAGTGAAGTTTTCTTCGTTTTATGGCCAACAAAACGTCTGTAGACTAGTAAAACTCACACGATTGAAAATGACAGTTTAAAGTGTACATGGATCCAGTAACTTACAACTTACCGTTTGGTGCCTGTGGCGGCAGGAACACGTCTAAGTATAGTGAAATAAATAGGACAGCTTGATAATGATGGATAACTTGCTTGTTTTAGCATCTCAAGAGAAATATCAAAATCAACCTGAGTTGACGTTTCGATGGTTCCTGTTACATATTATCGATCTATTACATCAATACCATCAAAACAAACTATGGTAAATTCAACATTCGCTTTGCAGCTGTAAAAGTTTGGAATCACCTTGATGAAAGCATTAAATACCTCCCCCTTAAAACGTTTAAAAACAAAGTCAAGCTAAACATCTTACAGTCTTACTGTTCATGAGTTTTCAACTGGTAGTTGTTTATTTATTTTATTTATTTATTTATTTATTTATTTTTACTTATTTATTTTCTTTATTTTCTTCTTTTCGTCTTTTTTTAATTGACTAATTAATTGCTTTCACCAAGCTTTAGTGCCAATCTACCTCTGTACTTAAACATCACTTAGTTTTACTCAGCTCGATTAGCTTTTTAGTTATCCTGAGTAAACATTACCTATTTTTGTATTAATATATTATATTGTAAAGTTTAATTTTTTTTCCTTTTTCTATTCGGTAATAAAGCTTGTTGTTGTTCAATTAGAAATTAACATCGGGAGTTGAATATATAAAGCCAACCCAATAAACGATAATCAGGTCTTCTGTCATATGTTGCAAAAATAGGAATTTGCTTCCTCAAAGAAAACAATTTTCAGCAACTGGAGCAATTAATTACCAAGGAGTCAATTTAAACTCGCAGAAAAGCTTCATTCTGCACGTTTAATTTATTGTTTCAATTAATTTCCACTACGTGGTGGACCATGTAAGACTAATTTGCTGTATCCTTATAGTATATTTCATTACTTATGGCATACTCATTTTAAATGAGTATGGATACCAAATGCTCTAGAAAAATACCTTTCAACACGGCTTATAACTGTGAAACTGGTGTACTTCCTCCTGTCAGTCCAATGTTATTATCTTTCTCTAATCACGTGTGTTATAGTAAAGTTTTGGATCCTCTCTCTGAACCATTTTGGTCGACACCCAAGCAATCAATTTTGAATTTCAAAAAATTCAATTCCTCCCAGGGGCTAAAGTAGTGAGCTTGAATTTTTTAATATATGTGTATATATGCATCGTATATGCATCGTGCCGTTGACAAACACACAGGTCAGAGAAGTCCTAAATAGTTTTTATCGCTTCTCTCTCTAGAAAGGCTATTGAGACATCTAAGTTCAAAATAAATTACTCTAGTATAAAATATTGTGCTGTCGATCACAAGGAAAAATTGGGACCTTTTAGAGACAGACAGTTTGGACTTGTGATGCGACACACACATTGGCCACCTGTTTCTTTTCGGGGCAAAACGGTATTTAGTTATATTTAAAATGACAGGAACAGACACGAAAACATAGCAACGTAAGATTTAATAACGTGACAAAGGTATACAAATACATAATAATGAAATAAATATTTTTTTCGAGAAAGTTCTTGATATTTATTTGTTAATTGTTTACTTATTTATCTATTTATTTGTTTGTTTATTTATTTATTTATTTATTTATTTATTTTTTATTTAACGTTAAGTTTCCTTTAGAGGAGGACCACTATAGGCAGGTCCTATTCATTGAATGCATACGTCTTAAACGTCTGTCTATAACAGAATGCAAGGCTGGTGATAGCATGCATCAAGTCCCCATATCAGCTGTCATATAACTCTGAGCAGCGTCTCGCTACAATGTATTTCAAACAATAATGGATCGCTACAAAAAGTCCTATAGCTTTAATGTTGTGAGGCAGTTCTTTAATTTGTTCAAACAAGTGGAGAGATGGAAACTATAATTATTGCTTTCCATTGCTAATTTATTTGTAATGCCTTAGAAAAGACGAATATTCTAAAAAGATTGCTGTCATCTTACAGGCACGACCAATACATCCATGCCACTTAAAAATTGATATCAGGCGAAAAACACTACAATAAGGAATGGCTTGCGGAATCAATATTTAGCGGCAATTACTCCACAAAATCTAGCCCTACATGTTTTCACAGCTAACGAGCCGCGTAGCTATGGACTCGTGCGCTAAAAAATAGAGTAAGAGAAAGAGAATTGCTAGGTTATAACAAAGGTCACCGTTTAAACAAGAGAAGAATGTCTACCAAAAATGTTGGGCATTTTTTCCTTTTCCTATCATACAACTAAGGAGACGATTAGCAGACTGAATAATTTTAAATGATTCGTTTTATTGGTAAAATGGAGGAAACGTGATGGTGGTGAATTTGTAATTAAAATGGCGGATCTTGTTAAATCTTTCTCAATAACTCCGGAAACTCGTTGCAATTGTGTTTCGAAAGATGACGAAAGTACGCATAAGCACAGCATTATTTACAAAAGAACTGTAAGGAGTCATTCAGATTAGCAGACTGTTATTCTTAGAAATTTTTTTAAGTGACGTGCCGTTTTCTCAAGCAATCGAAATGGGAGAAAAAATTAGTTAAATAATAAGTGCACTTATTTCTTTTCAGTGCTCGCGACAGAATACAAGCGCATGTTAATATTTAAGGAACCGATACCAAACAAAGCACTTCCGCGTCACGTGATAGGAGAAAATGGCCGATGAAGGGGGCTGCCGCCTGAAGTGTTATTTGGAGTCCAACTGTGTTTCCATTAATGTGGGACCCTCAGAAAAGGGGAAACAAACGTGTGAGCTGAACAATCCGACAGATGAAAGCCCGTCTCACTCTCAGCTGGAAACTGAGAGAAGGCTACACACACTTTGAAGTTGAGGTAAGCTTTGCTAAGGGTGCGTTTTTTAGACGACGACGACAACAAAAGAAAACGATGACGGACAACGACGGTAACATGTAGATTACGTGAAGATAATGAATACAATGACTATGTCGACGATGAAGACGACGACAATGATGACGTTGATGATGATGATGATGATGATGATGATGATGATGATGATGATGATGATGATGATGACGACGACGACGAGCACGACGACGACGAGCACGACGACGACGACCACGACGACGACGATGGTGATGATGATGGTGGTGGTAATGGTGGTGGTGGTGACATTTCTTGGCAATACCCGAGAATACAACTGCAATTATCCATTCAATAATGCAACTAATTACCTAGTTTTTTTTCCAGAATTTTGGGCACGGTAACACTTACCCTGAGAAGAATACCATGTGTCAAGTTGGGTTCACGAACAGCGGCTATAGATGTGCCTCTCGTAAGGGTTATACAGGGGACAAGTGTGAAGGTAATTACACACCAGTTACTGAAGCCGTAATGATATGATATGATACGATATGATATATCACTGTTCAACTTTCCTATGTTATTGAAATGTCCTGTTTTAAATGTTAAAGTATTTTTTACATTTTAGATCATTTAAGTATTCTTTTACTGGTTTTAATTACTTTCCGGCAAATTTTGGCTGGTTTCGGAGTTTCTAGAAAAATCAAGACTCTAAGTTGGCAGATCCAAGATGCCTTCGAGGGGGTCCCTGTGTCCGATTTCACGCTGCGGGGTTGTAGTATACAGGTACCTTGCTAGCTATCGACAGCAACATTAAAAGACCTATCCTGGTACCAGAGACACCCACTAGTTTAACAAAATTGTTACTAGCAATAAAATATAAGCATTATTCTTGTGATAGCAAAACAATGTTATTACATTAAAACGCCTTAAAGTTGCCTTAAAAATGAAAGTAATGAAATAATAGGCAAATCGAGCATCTGCACGCTTAAAGTGAAATGCCTAAAATCAGATAGTAATAGTGAATTAATCGGAATATTTAAAATTGAATAAAGAAAAATTCTTAAAATTTGGATATATCATGCAGAATCGTATTTTCTTGAAATAAATAGAGTAAAAAAGTGGGGTCACCGAGTTTGTTTGGGAGAAAACGACAGTTCGTTACTCTGAACAGCTCAGTTTTCATAGAAAACCTTCCAAGTTCCGAACGTGCGAGCGCTCGTGCGCGCGCTAATCACGTAAAAAATGATGCGCAGAAAGGATGTGAAATGCAATTGAATTGAATCACCTTAAGCGGATGGTAATGCAGCACATGAGATCAAGATTCTTTTGTTAAATCTCTACAGATATCGATGAATGTGAAATCGGTTTGCACAACTGTGTGCCAGATTTCAAATGCGTGAACGAGCAAGGTTCATTCCGTTGTGATTGCCATCCTGGGTTCATTAAGGACGGTAATAACTGTAAACAAGGTGAGTAAAACATGTAATGTGCCTTGTGCGAGATAACGGCTTTGAGAAATGTTTCCTTCATTCATTTCATTTTCCATCCATTTCTCTGAAACAAAGTACAATGAGCCAAGAACAATAGATGGATAACAATGTTCATGTAAGGGTTTACCTTTCTATCTAAGTGTAAAAAATAGAGGGGTTAGCTAAAAGAGAAACCAATAGGCTTATGAATTTGGAATTTGTCTTCAAAAATGTTGACAAGGTGAAAAGCAATTGAGCTACAGCTTGTTTTTGCTTATTGTCGAAAGCATGCTTTTACCTTTTTAACTAGATTTATGAACACTTAATTCATGTTTCATGTTATTGTTTAAATCAGCTCAACGACTTTCGATTTGTTAGTTTCAAAATTAACTGACAACAAAAGCAAACAACTGATAACACAGGACACGACCTTTTACTTGAGAAAAAAGGTAGAAGTATGCATTTTCATCATTTCGTTCTGTAATAATAGGATAATAAGAAACTATTAAGAAACTCGTTCTTCTTAATTAATTCTTTGAAAAAGCCGAGACTGCCGTAGTTTTTCATAGTGTCATTGACCCCATCTGTCAGTAAGGCTTTCCTTTTTCACGCTTTTAGCTGCAAGTGACGTCATTAATTAGTACCCCGCTATCTTATAGTGACCCTTGTTATTCATCACCAAGTGATAAATAGTGGGGGGGGGGGACAGGGGGGTTTAAACCTCCCGCTTCCCGTACCCTGTAATCCCGGTTCCCGCCCTGTATTTTTTGGCTCCCGTCCCTTTGCATTTTTTCGATTGCGAAATATTGCGCAATGTTGCGTAATTTTTCCCTTTTTCTCCCGCTTCCCGCCACCTTGGGAATCCCGCTTCCCGCCCCCTCTTCTCCCGCCTCCCGTACACCTCCCGCCCCCTTTTCTCCCGGCCTCCCGCCCCCCTGTCCCCCCCCCCCCACTAAATAATACGAATCTCCATTAATTTAGTGATTACCTCGGAAGGACACGGATTTGCTGGCTCCCTCAACAACTCAGATTTAAATTTATATTATTATTTTTTTTGAGTATCATTCTCATCAAAAATTAATCAAATAAACCAATTATATCAAAGTTGTATGGTCTTGAATTGGCAGCCTTATTTCGAGAGCTAATTGCTCCGTTTGTTAGAATTGAAATGTAGAATGTAATAATTCAGCCTTATGTGCCACATAGGCGCGAAGAGGATCATGTCATGTCAGAATGTAGCCCGTTAACAAAAAATCAGTACCATAGAAACTTTTTTTTGCTGAATTTTTTTATGCTTGTGCTTTGTCCGTAACGTCTAAACCTTATCTGATTTCAAGGGGTTGGCTTCCTGTGTCCAGCTTTGTAATGAAAAGTTCAACTCCTCCCTCTCAGCTGCCAGTCTTAGCAGGCTTATCCCAAAGCTCCTTTCTCGAAATTAGAATGCAGCCTCTTAAAAACATCCGCGCCATAGAAACCTCTATTTATTTGCTACATTTTTGCTGTGTGTTACGTCTCGCAACTTTTAAGCCTTATCTGATTTCAGGCTGCTGGCTTCTTGTGTCCAGCGTTGTGATGAAAAGTTCAACTCCTCCCGCTCCCCTGCCAGTTAGCAATTCATATAGTGCAATAAGCAGCAAACAGATGTTACTCACAAAAAGCGCCATGAATGAGCTGAGAGGGTACTTGAATTTCACTCAATTAAGATTCAAGTGCAAGAAACAACAAGGAGGTACATTCCACATCACCACGACTGCTACCAGCTCCGGTGAAGCTGTGGTCCAGCACTTCAGCGGTCAGACGGATGTTCGGCCCGACGCGTGTGGTTCGTTTTTAATAACGAGTGATGACAACTCCAGGTTGTCACGAGCTTGCCAAAACTGGGATTTTGGAGTTGGCAAATGGGGGCATGGAAAGGATCAAGACAGATTATACAATCACGCTGCTTGTGTTGCAGGTGCTAATCACTGGATAGTTGGGCCATCTCGCAGATGGGAATGCGATGATTACAAATCGCATAACTTGTTTACTGGCGATTTCTGGAATTTTTTCGTTCGTTAGAAACTTGGTTCATTGATGTTATCATATTCCTTCTCTCTTTTCCTATACTAACGGACGTACGTGGGGGCGAAGTGGGTGGATATGAAGGGCATTTTTATCTTCACCTGCCGTTTTCATTAGCTGCACGCTTATTCCGTACACACATTTTGGCAATGTTTGGTGGGTTGAGGTTGCTATGGTTACGCCGTATGACGTCATAACTACCATGAGGTTAAGCCATTTTTTACAAAAAATGCGTGTTTATCACCTTTTTTCTGCAAGCAGTGCAAGAACCAATATTAATTGCTTTAACTTGTACAGCGCGTCACAGGCTATCAGCGAAACGTAAGATCTTTCCAAAGTATTGCAACCCCCCACCTTGTTTCACGGTGGGGATGTGAGTTTCCTTGTCCGAGTCCGAGGGTAAATAAGGGTTTCGTTTTTCACTGTAACAGCAAGTTATAGAGCTAAATATTGAAGATAGGTTAAGGTAGAATTTGTTTTCTCGTGTCCCGGTGTAAGAGAGGGTCTCAGTAGGCTTTATTCAAAGGAGATTTTATGAAGTGATCTCTGAAACGGTTTTAAAGAATAGCGTAATTTCAGAGTGACGTATTTGCTATCCGGAGGGAGCAGAGGGTACATGCCACGTCAACATAATAACCGCCCTGGGGGATTCGCCTTTCGAGAGAACATTGATCTGTATATGCCATCACTGCGGTAAACAAAATCAAAATCTCAGGAGCATTTGCAGGTAACAAAATGCAAGTTTCTTTCCCTAAAAATAATGTAGATTGTTCCGTTTGTCGCAACTCATCGTTCTAGTAGGCTACAAATGGCCCATGGGGGAGAACTATCGCACGACCTGGATTTTTGTGGGTAGTGTCACGTCATCAGAATGGAATTTGTGTGGTCCTTTCTCAGGCGTTGTACTATTATTGGTAACGTTAACGTAGCAGTAAAGAGAAACATCTTGTATATTTTTTGTTTGTTTGTTGTTTTGAGTTTTTGCTGTAATTTTCAGGTTATGATGAAACGAAGATTAATTAACATGTGCCGAACTTAATGCAAATTAGCAAATACAATCGCTTTTGCTCAGTTCAGCAAATGTAAAGTTGTACGTTTGAACTGGGCCTTAGACATGCATGTAATTTTGCGTGAACATGACAAAAATAGTTCAACGATTTAACTTCTTTGTAAAGAGTATAGAAATTCTCACAATAAAGTTAAGGAATTATTTTAATTGCAATTAAAATTTTGAGTGGATAATAATAGGTTGTTGCCTTTTTTTTTTCTGGTGAATTATTTTTGCCACTTCTGCCTAACTTAGGGGTGTTTAAATGGAGGAAGGGTTACCCAGCTAGCTGGTTTACCTACCTAGGAATGCTAAAACAGAGCTCGCGCTTACATGTAAAAGTTTAACCCCTCTACCTCTGCCCTAACGCAGAAGCACATCCCAGCACGGGGGCACAAAATATAGCTTCAAATAAATGGTCCAGAGTTCTCCTTTTCATTACATAATCAAGGTCATCTGTCTCCAAGAAAGTATATATCAATGTCAAGATCCGCATATATTTACCGGACACAGATTTCTAAGGTTGCGGTTTTCTACAACCTTCAGCCACAAAAATGGGCACATTTTCAGTACGCTTAAGCGAGTTAATCCTGCAACCAGGCTGATACCGCATAGTTCAATAAGCTGAACTTTCGTTAATAAGCTGAACTTTCTGCAGCAGTTGTTTTGTATATATTATTTATACTTTTTTCCCAATTGTCTGCAATCACTTCATTTTTTTCTGACCATGTGTTTTTTTGCGGTTGAATTGGTTACTTGTCTTTTTTTTTCAAGGAATAATTGGTAGTAGTCCTTGCATCGCATTTTGGGAAGGACTAACACTTTGCCTTTTGAAAGCTGAAACAAATTATTATCCTGTTCGGAAAGTCGTCGTGTAAAGAGAGATTGCGAAGCCTCATTTCGTACACACACTGGCATTGCGGAGATGATTTGCTGATATCTCAAAAAATTGGTTTTCAGTTTGTATTTGTCGTTGAGTTCAGATAACGAGAGGAAATTGCCGTTCTTGTTTAGAAGATCTTGGACAAAGTGAATATCTTTATCAAACCAAGCTTTCCAATAGATAGATTTTTCCCTCATTGGTTATGTCCTTATTATTCCATATATTACGCACCTTTTATGTTTCTTATATTTGCACAATTTTTAAAATTTTATGTCGTCCTTCGCCCGACAACTCTTCTCGCCAAGCGTCCCGCGAGAGAACCTCTGGTAGCCAGGGTATTAAGTGGGCGGTATCCTGAAAATACTGCAATCTGATTGGTTCCGGGAACGAGCAGAATTTTCCTGACTCCTACCACGGTCAAGAAAACCACACGAAAGTTACCATTGAGTTGAAATTAAATTGAAAATCTGTAAAGTTCAATGGGATAGCTGATCCTTTTGTTTACATATATAAAAAAAAAATGCTTGGGTCATTTTTTGCGCACTAGAATGTTTTACCAGAATGTTTCCCTTGCACTTACATAGCTCCTGCTACATGCTTTTTGATAAGTCTAAAATCTGGATCAGTGCACAAGGAAAATGAAAAGCGCTTGGAGCAGAAATGGTGAAGATCGAATCGGCAAAGGAGCAAAACTTCACTGAAAAACGTTCCGATCATCATCTGTATCAGTTTGGTATCGTTCACTGGATAAGACCAACTATCAAGAGAATTAAGAGTGGAGATAGTCATATGGATGCTTGTTAAGTAGCAACAACTCGAAACGACAGCAACTGGAAAGAGGAGAGGTCTAACAACTGGGACTTTAATTGTGATGAATAGTCACCAGTGATGTCTCTGATGCAGAATAGAGATCTAACGTTACATTTGACTTACATTTGCTAGGTTTCTCCTTGAACAGTGGAATGAGAGGACGGGTGTTTAGACAATAGACCTTTGTCACGCGGCGGCCATGTTGAGTCCCCAGAGAATAAAAAGCTTTGTTTTTGCACGTCTTAAAGGGGTTATGTCACGAGGATTTTGCTATTTTAGGTCAATTCTGTGCTAAAATCATAACCTAGTGCTTTTACTCATACACAAAATGTTCCTGTAAATTTATGAGGAATATGTCAAATGAATTTTATCAGGGAGAGCTAACCATAATACTTTTTTTGGTGATTTTTGAGAACATAACATCAAAACTTGAAAAAAATTGGGCCAATGTTTTCAAGTTTTAATCCATTTCCATCCTTGCCATCGGTAGCAACAGACGACAGGAAACAGTTTCAGTGCCGTACGATAGTCTTTAATAACAAAGCTAGACCATTAGTTTTGGAATTGAATTGATGCCAAGTCACTGTTTGGCTTTTTAAAAAGATACAAAAATAGCGTGACATAGCACCTTCAACTCGTTCTCAAGGTTTTCACTGCGAGGCTAGACGTGCAAAATGTTTTGTTTTTATGCTAAATAGTAGCCGCGTGAAAAAGGTCTTTTCCCGGGTTGCCGTACTCGTCATAAAAAGGTGTATAGTTTCTCGTGTTTAGCCTGTGTACAGCCGCCTCTCTCACCGGCTACTTATGTTCTATGATGAATATCTCTGGAGACTTACTCAGGCCACTTTACGCCATGTGGTACATAAGGCCCCCAAAACCTATAGAGTACAACAGAATATTCTGTTCAAAAAGCGGAGCACAACTGACACAACTATAGTGAAAAATGTTTCGAAATGCTTCTGCTATAAACAAAAGGTGTATCAGTGTAATATTTGTCATCTAAGGAATGATATGATCTTCCAACAACTAAAATGCAAAACTGCAGCGCAGTGTTAATAAATGGCACAATTTAACATCTAGGGAACAGGCCAAAGTAAACTGCGAAAACAAATAAGCGATCCATTCCATAATAAGAACATGAAACATTTTAACTTGTGATGATTAATTAATGACAATGAAATGAATGTCATTAACTAATAAACACCCTTCAACAGAACAGGAATAATAAAGTGCTTGACCAACAAAGCTCAGTCCCAACAACAGGGAAAACTTCACTTGCAGACACGCAACTGGAACATGGTCTCTGTCAAGGCATTTTTTTTTTACACGTGGATTTCCTTTGGTTTGGGTGCATTGGTGTATGCTGGTAAGGGTTTTTCGGAACCTCGCAAAATTAAGTTTGACATTTTAAACATAAAAAGTCATGATCAGTCTAGGTAATATAGTAATCTTGTGTCCTCAAACCGGGGAAAAAATGCCAGAAGTACTTTATCCCTTTTTAATTTTATTTCATCGTTGTCATTGTTATCTAATGTTGTTTTCTCTTCCTTTGAAAACAGTCACTGCGTAAAGCGAATTGCATGTAGGCTCTTAAATTTTATTTTTCCCCTTTAGAACGATAAGTGAGGATTGCTTCATTTTATGTCCTAAAAAATGTCTGTAAACCGGTAAAAATCACACGATTGAAAATAATAATTGCAAACTATACACGGATCCAGTAACTTACAAATCACCGCTTGGCGCCAGTGGCTTTAGGAACATTGTGACAAAGTTTAGTAGTCAAAGTCTCAGTTTTCGCAAGTATATTCAAATAAACAGGACAGTTTGGTAATGATTACTAAGCTGCTTGTTTAAGCATTTCAAAATAAAAGTGTCGACGTTTGCCGTGACATTATTATCAAGACTAAATGATTTTAACATTTAAAAGCTGAATAATAACCCAACCCAACAAACGATAAAGTATACCGTTTTCGTCTGGCTCTTACGTTGAATAACGCAAACAGAGCATCGATATCTTTAGAGATAGAACTTTTAATTTTTTTTTTACCAAGAAGTCAATTAAAGTTTCATCCGTGAGAAAAAAATTTCCATGCACTACGTGGTGGACCATGAAAGAGAAATTTGTTGTTTATTTCACTCCTTATTGCAAGTGCTTGTTTTTTTTTTCTTAGAAAAAAAAACACCTGTCTTATTGTATTGTATCTTAAATGAGTATGGATACCAAATTCGCTAAAAATACGCTTTGACATGGCTTATAATTGCGAAAACTTACTTCATCTAATGTTATTATCATTCTCTAACTACGACGTTTGGTAAAGTTTCGGTTATGCTCTGAACCAGTGAATAGTTTATTAAAGAATACTCATCGACATGAGAGGCAAAAGTAGTAAACTTAAATGTTTTAATAGCCTGTGTATATCTGCATCACGGAACTTGTTTTTTGTGTTTTTTAATAACGTCCACATAAACCCGTTGTCAATATACATGAGTGACAGTATTCCTAAATAGTTTCTTTTAATGGTCGCTCTCTCTAGACAGACTACCACAACGCCTGGGTTAAAAAAAACTAATAAAATATTATGCTCTCGATCAGGACAAGGTTTTTTTTACTACTGCCTGAGGCACTCACACACACACACACACACACACACACACTAACAGATCTTTTAGAAATAAAAACTTGGGACATTTATAGTCAAACACGTCGGACTTGTGAAGCGACACATACACCGGTCACCTGTTACTTTTTTGGGAAAACGGTAATCAATTATATTAAACATGACAGGGGCATCCACAAAAATATAGCAACGTCACGTTTAGTCACACAAAACACGAATTGAAAAAAGATATTAAATAAATACGTAAATCAATAAACAAAAAACTAAATGTCAAGATCTCTTTCGGAAAAAAATTCCAATTGATTTATTTGTACTGCCTTAGAATAGACGAATATTCGAAAAACATTGGATCCATGCCACTTTAAAAAAATATATATCAGACAAAAACATTAGCGGTTTGCGTGCGTAATCAATAGTTAACAATAAATCTACAAAATCGAGCCCCAAATGGCTAACGAGTTGCGTAGCTATGGACTCGTGCACTAAGAGAAAGATAGTTGCTAGGTTGTAACAGTATTGGTTCACGTTCTAAACAATAGAAGAATGTCTACCCAAAATGTACCTAGTTGGTCATTTTTGTTCTTTTTCTTCGTAGCACACAACCAGGGAGAAGACTAGCAGAGTGAATAATCTTAAATAAAATGAAGGAAAATTGATTGTAACGAATTTTTAAAATGGAGATCTTGTTAAATCCTCCCCAGTAACTCCGGAAGCTCGTTACAATTGTGTTGCGAATGACGACAAAACTACGTATGAGCACGGAAATATTCACAAAGTTATTCAGATTAGCACACTGTTATTCTTAGAAATTATTTTAAGTGACGTGACGTTTTCTCAAGCAATCGAAATGCTTAAGTAAATAAGTAAAATGATAAGTGCAGTTATTTCCTAGCAGTTTTCGCGACGGAATACAACCGCATGTTAATATTCAAGGAGCCGATACCAAACAAAGCACTTCCGGGTCACGTGATAAGGACTGAGAAAGTGGCCGATGAAGGGAGCTGCCGACTAAAGTGTTATTTGGAGCCAAACTGTGTGTCAATCAATTTTGGTCATGGAGGAGAAGGAAAACACAAGTGTGAGTTGAACAATGGCCTAGATGAAAGCCCGTCTCACTCTGACCTGGAAAAAAGACAAGGCTACACATACATTGATGTTCAGGTAAGCTTTGCTGGCTGTATGTCTTTCCAAAATGACCCCAACAACAACGCCCGTGACATGTAGATTCCGAGACGATAATGAAGACAAAAGCGATACCGATAATCGTGACGACGGCGACGTCGAAGAGGAGGACGATAGCGTGATGATGATGATGATGATGATGATGATGATGATGATGATGATGATGATGATGATGATGATGATGATGATGACTAGCATCTCTTTCTTTAGAACTATTGTCACGGTAACACTTGCCCTGAGAAGAATACTGTTTGTCAAGTTGGGTTCACGAACAGCGGCTACAGATGTGCCTGCCGTGAAGGTTACACAGGGGAGAAGTGTGAAGGTAATTACATTTCATATAGTTTAGAGTAATAATTATAATGAGGTATAAGAAGGGGCGTCAGCATATTAAGGCGTTTGTTAAGTATCCCCTTTATCATTCCAACACAACTACCACTGAAAAAAAGGATACCGTGTGGCATGGAATTTTATCGAAGTTAACGGATTACCGATTTTTTTGTGTGTTTCGCGGGAACAAATTTTAGCGAATTTAGATCTCAAGCTTTGCCACTGGCAACAAATTTGCGCGGATTCCGGACAAGTCAACGCACGAAAATTGTATACGGCAACAAGTGATGTAACATTGCTCGTTTCTTTTCGTTAGTGTTTACTGTACTAAGTTGTGATCCGTCGATCATAACTCAAAGCTAACGAAAAGTATAATTTTGTATGCTGTCTGAGCTGGAAGAAACAGGACAAGCTTTCAACTTATGTTTTCATTTTTTTACTTCAAGTAAAGTATTCACTTAGCCCATATTTAACATGTCTCTTTTGAAATCATGCGTTAAAGCTGCGACCCTTTGTGTTTGTGTGTGTGTTTTTTGTGTGTCCTTGGTGCTTGTCCTGTAGCGCGTATGTGGAAATAATGTAAATGAACCTCTATTAGTATTAACATTTATAATATTTGTACACATGAATATTTTTTTGTAATGTACTATCACCAATTGTGAACCAAAATTTGGTAAAGTAACCAGTCGTTGTTGTAAGAAAATTGTAAATTGTAAATTGTATCTGAATCCTGTTACTTTCAATAAAGATTTGCATTATTTTCGGAAAAAAAATGCTTCTTGAAGTTCCTCTTTAGCTGGAAATAGTGTCGTCTACGGCTAACATCGGATTTACCCAGAGACCGCAGGGACTATACGTTATGTTTCAATTGTAAAAAAGAAAGATCATCATAATGTTTTCTCGTTGAATTTAGCTAAAATTCAATAACATAAATACACGGAGTAGATTTTCGTGATTTTTCAACGGAGTTTAATTTTTCTATTCGCCTATTTGGTGAAGATAGTGCTCTCGAAAAAAAAAGATGTCAAAGCTGACTTCCCTGTTCATGCTATGCACTTAAAAGCGTTAATGCGTTGTTTTTTCAAGCAGTTATCAAGCAGTTATCAAGTTCCCTCTTAAATCTTTGCAGATATCGATGAATGTAGACTCAGTTTACACAGCTGTGAGCCAGATTTCAAATGCGTGAACGAGCCAGGCTCATTCCGTTGTGATTGCCATCCTGGGTTTGTTAAGGATGGTAATAACTGTAAAGATGAGTCAAACATATACTGTTTTGCTTAGTTTGCAGCTTTGAAAAACGTTTGCTTCATTCATTCCATTTTTCTTCTATTTACAGCAACGCAACTAGAGCTAATAACAAAAGCAATAAAACAGTTAACAAAAACAATAAGCTTTATTTGCATGACTATAACAAAGTATTACAGTATTGCAAATGCCACTTAAAACTTAATTATTAACTTCTTACTTAATTAAAATAACTAGAAGAGATTACAACTATTTCTTATTTTTAACCATTCAGAGAGGTAGCCATTGTAACTAGTTTGTCTCTCTGTTCAAAGCATGACGAGATGAATGAAATTAATTGAATATTTATAAAATAATCAGTACAATTCATAAGATGTGACAATAAGGTCTCATGTGATAATAGTCGTAGAAATGGGATTTTAGGTTCTATTTTAGAAAAGAACCTATCTCTTATCGAAGAATAGCTCGGGCAATCTAGTAAAAAATGAGTTTCATCTTCAATTTTGTTACAATTGCAGAGACTACATAACCTCTCATCACGAGGTATTTTGTCTCATCTTCCTGTTTCAATCCGAAGTTTATGACTGCTAATTCTCAGTTTTACTAATGATTTTCTAGATGGGTTCTTTCTTGTTAGATCTAGGTAGGCAGAAAGGCTACAATTCTTTTTGAACGTGTAATAAAAACTAAGTTTTTGCGAATGTTGAAGGGTTTGGTTCCAGTAAGAGATATATTTCTTTTTCATGAGATTTACATATTGTTTGATTTTACCTTCATTCAATGAATTACAATTAAAGTCACAGAAATTGTAATAGTCAGTCATTTTCATGAGACTAGAGTAAAAACTATTATGACCGTTATAATGAAGGTCAATCGATATTTTTAAAGATTGTTTGACTATAGAGGTTTCTTCCTTTTCTCGGAGGTAGTTTATGTAATTAAGTATCGTTTTATTTATATCAACGATCAAAGGGAATTTACCCAGTTCAGCTCTACATGCAATATTGGATGCCTTGTTATGAACTTCTAAATAACGTTTACAGAATTGTAAATGAGTTTTTTCAATTGCAGAGCTGTCCTACGACTTAAAATATGATTTCGCAAAGGCACTCAAACTTCACTTAATTGTGGGTTAAAATTGGTGAGATCATTGAGTCAAAAATTTTACACGTAAGAGAAGGTTTCCGTTTATTAAAATCAGCGTGCTGTCGTAGACCAAAGAAAGCATGAAGAGCTTTTTGTCGAAGCTGTTCAAGCGAAAGCGTAAAATTTCCGGAAGATGAGATGCGAGTCCCTAGGTAGGTATAGTTTTGGACAATGTCTATTATTTCACTGCCTATGTGAAAAACATAATCACACTTTTTTGTGCATCGTTGAAAAATCATTATCTTGGTTTTCTTGGGGTTTATTCTTAGCATCCAAGAGTTGCAATATGAGGATAACTCGTTTAGGCAATTTTACAATCCTACTTTTGATCGTGATAATATAATTAAGTCGTCTGCATGAAAAAGAGAGTTGAGTTTGGTGCCATTTGGTAGCACGAACGGATCAGATAGAATATTGTTAAACGAGAAAGCTAAATCATTGACGTATAGGTTAAAGAGCAAAGGACTTAAAATGCAGCCTTGGCGCACACCTCTGGCGTATTGAAAAGATCGCGTTTGGCTATTTCCAATTCTAACAGAGGAGGTAGAATTCGAATATAAACTTTTAATTACATTATAGAAGTTTCCTCGGATATTGATTTTTAACAGCTCGTATAGAAGTCCTTCATGCCATACCGAATCAAACGCTTTCCTAAAGTCCACAAAACATGCATATACTTTCTTTGGTGACAATTGACATATTTGTCTATTAACGTTCGTAGTGTAAGAACATGGTCTGCTGTTCGATTATTTGCTAGAAAACCAATTTGAGATTTATGAATTATGTCAAGCGACTGAACGTGTTCAAGAAGTCTTTGATTAAGAATGGAACAAAATAGTTTACCAAGACAACTAGAAATACATATTCCACGATAATTTGAGGGGTCATTTTTAGTCCCACTTTTAAAGATTGGTGTAATAAGGCCACCGCACCATGTTTGAGGCATAGTGCCCGAGCTAAGAACTGCATTAAATAATTTCAAATAAACAGGCATTAACTGGTTTAAGCTGGATTTGATCATTTCGTTTTTGATTTTGTTTGAAAACGGAGATTTATTGTTTTTGAGTTTTTTGGCCCGCTGTGCGTATTTCAAGTTCGGTTATAAGGTAGTCCAAATAATGCGAATTTAACATTTCACCTAATTTTTTTTTCAAAAAACTAAAGTTTTGCCAAGGAAGCCCTAAGAGAAACCGAGAGGTTTACTGATCTGAGATTATTCCTTAAACAAGTTGATTTAATTAAAAGAAATCGAGCAACGGCTTTGGATGTTCAGGAAAGCAAGCAGTTGGCGGTTGAACACTAATTTGAGCCGGTGAGCCACTGAAAGCTATTACCGGTAAGCAATTTTAAACACTCAGTCCTGAGTGCTGATATTCTGATCAATCTTACCAATTGATGCAGTCACCATATTGGTCTTACAGTGTCGCAAGGCAACTATTCTGCCACTTTATCGATGAGAACTGACGCATTGGATTGTCAAAACACATTCATCGTGCGCAAGAGCACAAATTAGTCACCTGTTCCGAATTGTGAGACCTAAGCCATGTTGTCATAATCATTAACAATTATTCCATGATATCAAGTCGGATTGATGGCGTTTTTATTACCTTGGCATAACAAAGACCCCTTAATTTTACCGTGGTAGAATCGATATCTTCCCTCTGAATCACTTTTGTTCCAACAAGTCTGCAACAACGGCCACTGTACTATATTGCATTGTATTGTTTTTTGTTGGTCTAAGCAGTGTTTCTCTACCAAATAAATAATGATTGCAATACTCTAACTCCTTTCAAATATTTAGAATGCCATAAAGCCCTCGGCATGGAAAACCGTGCAATTTCTGACGAACAAATCAGTGCCTCGTCAGAGTGGGCAGCAGATCATGCCGCCATCCAGGGCAGACTGCACTTCCAAGCAGGTGATGGAAAAACAGGCGCTTGGTCTGCGAAAACAAATGATGTCCATCAATGGCTCCTAATTGACCTCAGTAGTTTGCATGTCACAGTTACACGTGTTGCGACTCAAGGAAGAAATGGTTGCCAATGCAAACAGTGGGTGACCAAGTACAAGCTGCAGTACAGTAATGATACCCTGACCTACCAGTATTACAGGAGACAAGGGCAAACCGCTGACAAGGTGAAGTACAAATATATCGCCAAAGTTAGGAATTTCTGTACCGAAATATATTGGAAATATGTTACCTTAATTTTACAGCACGTTTTCTTTTAACCTTTAATAATAACCTTTACTTATGACAAAATTTGCACAGATGTTTCTTCCCTCAGCTGCACATCTGAGAAAGAAAATTAAACTGAGCTTCGAGGAACAGATCAATGTCCAAGGACAGTTATCCCGGTCTATATTTTGATTTAAGCCAAATAAAAAGTTAAAATTATCCTTTAATATTTTTTGCTGGAAGCCGCGTGTGCGTAAGAATCATTTACTGAGTAAGACGTTGTGAACGAAGGTTTTATTGTGTCGTCCTCGTCTTTTACAGCAACAAGACCAGCTCCCAGTTGGCTTGTTAGCTCAATTGGTTAGAGCGATGCACCGGTATCGCAGAGGTCAGGGTTCTAATCCCGGCAAGCCTGATTTTTTCAGGCTTTCTTTTCGCAGCTGCATAAGTTGCGTTAATAACTGCGAGGATCTTCTTTACAATTTCTTCATTCCGCAGTTCAAATACGTGAATTTCATATATTCGGCATAATTTCAAGACACTTTCCATCGTGAAGTTTTCAAAAACTGTCGTTTACCCCTTATAATGTTTCATTTTCATCTAACAAGAACAATTACACCTGTCCCGAAATACTAAAGAAGTCTTACCTTTGAGTTGAAATTATTGGCAAATTGTCCAAAGAAGGAAGATATAGCACTAACTTACATTGTACCATATTTATAACTACTCTGTCCGTCTGTTTGTTTATATGCTTGTTTTTAACACAATAGCCTGTCAAATGGCGACATGATCCTCGCAGTGAAGTATGCAATTAAAAACATTGTCATTAAACTTGACATTTCGAGGCTTTGGACGGGAATTGAGCTCGTGACCTTCACACTGGTGGTATGATGGATTCTCTAATCAACCGAGATACCAAGGCCTCATATTTCAGGAGCGGACAATTATGAGTTTAGGTGCTTCGCAACTGTGATTTCAACTACTCTTTACCGGGAGTTTGAACTCACAATTGTCCGCTCCAAACATCTTGAGGCCTTGTTATCTCATTTGTTTAGAGCATCACGCTAGCATCATGAAGGTCATGACTTAGGGCTCCAAATTTTTTTCAGGCTTAATGGCAAATTCATTAATTGCATACATCACTGGGAGGTTCATTTTCTCCATTTCATTTCATCTCCGCAGTTCACATATGTGATTTAGCGTATATTCATTGTTATTATTCAACAAATTGTCACTATGCCCATATATGGTAAGGAAGCCCTCAATATCTGTCATCCTACATGACAGATATCCTGCGATACACGTAAATGACCATATTTGGAAGTGCACTGCAGATTTTCTTTTACTGCTTGTTTGGCGGCCATTTTGAAAAGCGAGGCAGTTTTAGCAGTGTTCTCCGTGAATTTTAACTCTCTGGAAGAAACTTTCCACGATTAAATGCTCTCAAAAAGTCAGCGAGTATTTGCTTCAGCTCACAAAGATATCCAGAGCTTGACTTGGAATTTTCATAATGAGAATTCAACCAAGAAAATGCTATTGCGAACGAAGCAGGCTACACACTTGCTCACGGAAAGTTGTAAAGACTAAAGTTGAAAAGATTTTAATTCACAGGAAGAGGACTTATTCTCGGTAAGGTAGAATATTTTTTTTCCTTTGTCTTGTCATTTCCAAACATGAGTTTGTAAATAAGTCTTTTTAAGTGAACGGTAGTAAACTTCGATTTCTTGAAGTTCTGTTTTGATTTTTATTAAGCTTATGTGTTGCTAGCTTTTAGCGTTTTTATCATAGAGCTGTAGTTTTTCTCGTTCTGAAAATGGTAGGCGATGGGAATTTGTTGAATAATAAAACAATTATCCTGCTCAATCTTGCGGAATATCCCCTGATTTAGCCAACTCGGCCTACGGCCTCGTCGGCTAAGTATCAGGTGATATTCTGCGCGATTTCGCAGGATAATTGTTAATTATCTCACATTACCCTGTGTGGCCGTACTTTGATGAACAAACTCTAACTATTCACTTATGGTAAGTCCGTCATATTAGATTAAACTAGGAGCTAGAATAATTCGGTGTAGGCATGATGCTGAACGTGGCATGCCAACCCTCTACGTTTTGCCAATCCAAGATGGCGGTCGAACACAAGCCCCAATTAATCTAGTGCTTGTCCACCAGAAAACCCCTGCACCGCAGGCTAAAACACAGTAAATACTAGGTCTCTAACGATTTGTTATATCTTACTTTTGTTTTAGATATTTGATGGAAACACAGACGAGGATACGATTGTTTACCATAACCTTGACCCACCAATCAGTGCACGTTACATTCGTTTTGTACCAACAGACTGGAATGATCACATCTCCATGAGAGTAGAACTCTATGGCTGTTACGGTACGGTAATGTCGAATGTATTCGACAGCCTTTGTTGTCACTTTTAGACGGCTTTAAAAAGGTCTCAGATCCAGCGACAAAAATCATATACAGTGGTGTGTTGGCTTAAGCGAACACATCACTCTACATTTGATATTCAACTGTGCATTCATTGCATTCCGGCATTCACAGCAATTATCAGTTATCTGCTTGAGGTTATCACAACCACTGTAATTTCACCCCCAATTTTCGAACCCTCAATTTTTCGAACCCCCGATATTTCGAACCAATTCTTGCCTGCCCCCCCCCCCCCAACCCATGCAAGAAATTTATAAGAATTTTGCCTTCGATTTCTCGAACGAGCAGGAAAGTACCACTCAGTATACGTAGCTTTCATTTGAATGATCACACGTCAAGATTTTATTCTCAGACTCAAAGGGTAAAACCACCTTCTATTACACAGTAAACAGTACCAAGGAAAGTACTGCTTAGTGCCTTTCAGTCGAGTGGTCTCATTCTGCCTGGCTCTCCTGTAGCTGCTGTTTGTCATGTTGACGAGGTGGTTCTTACTTTTGAGTCTTGCGTAAAATCCGAACGTGTGACCATTCAAATGAAGCTAAAAACTGTACAAGAGTGCCATGGTATTTCTGTTTGCTTTCCTGGTTGCTATAAAACAATACCTCGTAAATCAAGCGTGATTTCGTGCCACCTTCGATTTTTCGAACTCCCAATTTTCGACCGAACCTCATTCTACGAAACATACCACAAACGCCAATAAGCAAGAATAACTGCACAATTCATCATAGCTCATGTACGTTTTATGTTTATTACCTCGGTTAAGGAAAAGCTGCTCAATTTTACTGTAAGGCATCCCTGCGAGTCACCTATTCAATTACACATTATATAACTGAACAAAAAAGCCCAATGGGCATTTTAACCGGCCCTTCTGACCCTCCCCACCCCTAAGTTTCACAAATGTTAGCGCGATCCTGTATTTATACGAACCGGCGTGACGAAAAGTGTGATTTTGTGACACAATATTTTGACTATGGCGTTACTGGATGACGTAACGTTTAAACTCTGATGACTCAGCTTATCCTTCTTATCGCTTTTTATTTCTGCTGAAAAACGCAAATTCACTCAAACGTTGAAGGTCGGTATAAATTTGACCACAAATGAGGATGCTTACAAAGGGATGATGAAATATTTACTGTTGTGCCTAGACCGTTAATATAGCAGTAGAATCAAAATATAACGCTTGATAAACACGAGCTCGAGCAGATCGTCAGAGTCTGGGGAACGTTAAGGCATATCTCATGACGTGATGTTGAAATCTGGTTTGCTAACCCGGGAATCCCCATGCAAAGTAAACAAGTTGACTCGGAACTGCTTAAATTACCTCAAACCCAACCAACACTACACGCAAACCACACACATCGCTTGATAATATTCAGTTATTTTTTGACTTTAAGACTCGTAACAGCTACCTTATTAATTGATCTCCTTATTAATGACCGATTCCTTCGTCTTTACGCAATTAAAACCAACTTCTCGCGTCAAATAAACACTCATCTCTCTCCCTTCTCAATTACTATGATGTATCGATGGTGCAATCCACTAATTGCATCATCATACTAGTGCCAATCCCTTCTCTTCCTAAGCCACCGTTCCGTGCCAATAAGCTGCAAACACAGCTGTCGTTTCTCTCCTCTGCGAAATACAGGTTATCCAATAAGAAAACTTACAATCCACTTAGGAAACCATCCCCCCATAAAACGCCAAGGGAAACTGCCTCTCACGCAGCACAATATTATACCGGTGCTATACAAAACGCAACTTTCAAAGCAAATCACATTCACATAAGCATGATATGCTCCTTACATTTACACATTTTTACATCCCTCAATATGTCAATCCCCATAACAAAACTCCCGCGCCAAAAAAATTTTCACCATAACCACTAACTAGATCAGACAACACAGCCAATTTCGCATTCAATCCTATTAGCTGCTTAACTCAGTTGCGCATGCGTTATACAAGACAAATGCTGAAACCCCACACTTAACAACCCTTCACCGTTCATATCTTAAATACTGTACATCACAAGTCAAGAAACATGAAGGTTACAGTCAGCAGACTAACATGCGCATACGTCTTATATAAGACAGTAACGCTCTTAAGTACCCGTACCACAAGCTTTACAGCACTTTGCTCGTATGTTAAGCCAACTGACGCAAGAAAGAGGAAACCGTTCCATTTTATAAACCGGCGGTCGCCACATGGAGACGGCCGGCTAATGGCCACTGTATTGTATTGTGTCCTATTACTTTGTGTTGTAATGAGCAGGGTTAATCCACCAGACAAATAATGATTGCAGTGCTCTATCTTCTATAAAATATTTAGAATGCCAAAATGCCCTTGGCGTGGAAAATCATGCAATTTCTGACGGACAAATCAGTGCCTCTTCAGAGCATGATGTCAATCACGCCGCCATCCAGGGCAGGCTGAACTTCCAAGCAGATAAAGGCAAAACAGGAGCTTGGTCTGCTAAAACAAATGATGCCAATCAATGGCTCCAAATTGATCTCAGTAGTCCGCAAGTCACAGTTACACGTGTCGCGACTCAAGGGAGAAATGGTTACAGCATTGGGCAGTGGGTGACCAAGTACAAGCTGCAGTACAGTAACGACACTCGAAGCTACCAGTATTACAGGGAACAAGGGCAAAACACCGACAAGGTGAAGTACAAATATATCACCAAAGTCAGGATTTATTTCGCTTCATCGGCGAAACATTCTGAAAATACGTCACCTTAAATGTGTAGCTTGAATTTTTTGTTATTTTAGAAGATATTGCCTTTATTTGGCGCGAAAATTTGCAAGATGTTTTTGGCATGCAACTACTGCTCAAAAGAAACTGAGATTCGTGAAAGATATAAATGTTCAAGGGAAAAGTATCCGTCTATATTTTTACAAGCTATGTGAAGGTTATTGTATTTCTTAACCTTCTTATATTTTCGTTCAAAGCAGCGCGTGGGTCAAAATCATTTTCTGCGTGATATGTTGAATTTTTAATCCTTTTAGGCACCGTCTTATAGAGTAGGTTTTGTTGTTCTCGTTTTTTACAGCATTAAAACACATTTCATCTTAAAGTTTTCAAAAACGGTTTTAACCTCTTACAATGCTTCATTTTTATCTAACAAGCAAATTACATCTGACCACCTGTGCTAAAACACCTCAAGCAGTTATATTTTTTGAAATCATTGGCAAATTTTCCAGATAAAGAACATACCATCAACTGGTGCACTGTACTTAAATCTTATAATTTTTTTGGTCTGTTTCTTTGATCCTCTATTCTTTCTTTTTCTTTTCTTTTGTTTCCTTTTTTTCTTGTTTGCTTGTTTTCCATTTTTTTTTCTTTTTCTCTTCCTTTCTTTCCTTTTACTGTTTTCTTACTACTGTATACTGTAACAAACTTGGTTACAGATTTGACCCAATTATTGTTTTGCATTGAAAACCCTTACTTGTGATTACGATAAAATCGAAATTAAAAAAAAACAGTGGGTCTTAACACATCAGCCTACAGTGTAGGCGTATTTTAGTAAACAAAATATAAAAATAAATAAATTTTTAATTCCCCCATATTTTTTTAGCACAATAGCCTGTCAAACGGCGAAAATGATCCTCACAGTGATGTATACAATTAAAGAGATTCCCGCTGGTGGTATGATGGATTCTCCAATCAAATGAGATAACAGGGTCTCATATAATGGGAGCGGCCAATTGTGAGTTTAAATTAAACACTATTTTACGGAGTATTTGAACTCACAATTGGCCGCTCCCAACATATGAGGCCTTGTTATCTCAGTTGGTTTGAGCATCACACTAGCAGCATGAAGGTCATGAGTTCAAATCCTGTCCAAAGCCTCGAAATTTGTTCAGGCTTAATTGCAATTTTTTTAAATGTATTTATCACTGCGAGGATCATTTTCTCCATTTCATTTCATCTCGTTCACATCTCAGTTCACATATATGATTTATTGTATATTCATTGTTATCTCACATTAGCCTGTGTAGCGTATTTTGGTGAACAAACTCTAACTATTCCCCCATGATAAGTCCGTCATATTGGATTAAATTATAATTAGGAGTTAGAATAATTCGGTGTAGGCATGATGCTGAACGTGGCATGCCAACCCTCTATGTTTTGCCAATCCAAGATGGTGGTCGAACACAAGCCCCAATTAATCTAGTGCTTGTCCTCCAGAAAACTCCTGCACAGCAGGATAAAACACGGTAAATACTAGGTCTCTAACGACTTGTTATATCTTACTTTTTTTTAGATATTTGATGGAAACACAGACAGGGATACGATTGTTTACCATAACCTTAACCCACCAATCAGTGCACGTTACATTCGTTTTGTACCAACAGAATGGAATAATCACATCTCCATGAGAGTAGAACTCTATGGCTGTTACGGTACGGTAATGTCGAATTATTCGACAGCCTTTGTTGTCACTTTTAGACGGCTTTAAAAAAGTCTCAGATCCAGCGACAAAAATCATATATAGTGGTGTGTTGGCTTAAGCGAACACATCACTCTACATTTGATATTCAACTGTGCATTTCGTTGCAAGGTTTTCACAACCTGATTCTTACGATATAAGCACATTTGATATTTTTGGGTGGTTCTGACACAAATCTTTTTATATGGCCGCACTATCATTCTCAAAGCAACATAGACCAGCCAAAGTGCTAATTGTATTCATTCAGCCTGCACTTATTTCAGATTATTTCCCCTAAAAGCAATTGGATCTCTCTCTCTTTCTCTCTCTCTCTCTCTCTCTCTCTCTCTCTCTCTCTCTCTCTCTCTCTGAGGATTATGAGAGAAAAAATTGCTAAAAATGTGAATTTGACTGTTGTAACTGCTAATCTCTGTGTCACACCCAACGCAATTCAAAACTAACGATTTCATATTCCAAGGTTTTTCATTTGTTTTCAGCTCTTCGAAAAGGCATAGTTCCTTCATTTTTAATTTCACCAGTATTTGTGCATCAGAAACAGAAAGCGTCGATAAAATAGATATCATTACAGGCAAAAAAGAATGAAATGACTTAATCAAAGTGACATAAAATATTAACAAGTATTAACAGACAACCTCACATAGATCTGCACTCCGATAGGTCAGTATATACTACAAAAACATCCCATAAATTTTGCAGTGCAGCTTCATGCATTTTTCATAATTAGGGAGTGTCTAAATAATTACGTAGAACCCGTTCTACGGCCACCCCGCTATTACGGCCACTTTATTCGCACTCAAATAAATGACCAGGCATTCGTCGTTGTAAAGACTCCTCTACTGCACTCACCAAGTGAACTTAATACGACCAAAAGTTAAATACATTTAACCCACTAAGCTTTTCCTTTGTAAATTAGTAGCCATTCAAACTGAGCACACAAAACAAATGTAGACACTCCTTTGTATTCCATGTATACACTACAGGGTGAACGGTACACTTAATCTTTTGCACTTAATTTTTTGTGTCACATTCTTCCTCGGGAAATGTAACCGTCTTTGTTTTCCTTCAGCCACTATCCTTTGCTTTTCTGACAGACAAGCTAGGTCAATTCCGCCACCCAGTTAACAAGGCCAGATGACAGTGGCCCATTGGTAATCAGATTAACCAGATTCCACTTCAACGCCTTTACTTCCAAGAGTGTCTAAATTGAAAATTTAAGGCAAATCCTAAATTTCATTTTGTAAAATACTTAAATATAAATAGTACCATAAGAATGTACTGCTGAAAGGTCTCATTTGAATGGTCACACCTTAGATTCCAATCCACAGACTCAACAGTTAGAATTAAATGTCTTCATAACTCTTGGAGTGAAAAGGTAAAAACAATTTTTCCTCTCAATCTGGTCACACATAAACTCAAAGCAAAAATCGGCGCTGCGGGTCTCGTTGGCAAAGAACTTATGGACAACTCATTTTCGTAAAATGAATTTCAGACACTTGACCATCGATAACTAAGACTTGGGTCCTTCATGAATGTTGTTGCTGTTGTCGTTGCTGTTGTTGTTGTTGCTGTTCAGTTGTTGTTGCTGTTGTTGTTCTGTTTTTGGCTGTGAGAGCTCTAGGAATCATGAGCGTTAACTGATCTCTTTCCATGACCTATCACGAGAAATGTTCTATGAACTGAAATTCGAATTAAATTATCGTTTTTCTTGTACATTAGAATGCTTTACCAGAACAGGTTCCTTGGATGGCTCATGCTACCTGCTTTTCACAAGGGGCGAGACTTGGAACAAAGCACGAGAAAAATGCAAGGAGGTCGGAGCGGAACTGGTGAAGATTGAAACAGCAGACGAGAATGAATTCATCAAAACGACTTTCCTGAAGACATCTGCGTCTTCTCCATCAGGTTTTTTATTTATAGCTTACTGGATTGGATTGAGTGACGAGGAGAAAGAAGGCGAATGGAGATGGACGGATGGTAGTTTATTAAGCGGCAAGTACAAAAACTGGCATGAGGCAAATCCTGACAACTATGGCGGCAATGAAAATTGTGGCTCCATACGGTTTGGACGTCGTTCATCAGAAGGCAAGGTTTTTGTTTGGGATGCAGAGTGGAATGATCTGAGATGTGATGAAAGACTTGGCTTTATTTGCGAGCGGGTTTCTCCTTAGAGTGGGATCACGTGGAAGAGGCTTTACTGACCTTCTGAAGTGGAGAACTATATCATTTATTCAGTATAATAACTATCTTTATTTAGAGGACAAAGATGACGAAGTTTATTCAAAAACCGTCCTTAAGCGGTTTCACAATTTGACTAACATTTTCCCATGATTACGCCTTATCAATCTGGTCAAGATAAACTACCAGCCTCTTTTCCAGACCACTCTAAGCGCTTAGTGAGTGATCAAAACTAGTCCGAGCCGGAGGCTTGGGGTATAGTGCTACATTTCCGTATCAGCTCAATGGGTCACTTCGCATTCAGTTTACAGGTGGAAAGGAGGCTGAGAGACTAAACGTTCGGTATGTTTTGTTTAACATTAATCTACATTTTGTGCAATTACTCTATGGGTGTTGGGACAATCGCCAAAAGCTCATTTATGGTCTATTCTCCTTTTAACAAAGTGACTTGATGTCTTGCTCTTGGTGTTCCTTTTTTTACTAGAAGCATTTCGTTTACGAGAACAAGTGCCTAGTGTTCTTTCTCGTGGTATTTCTATATTTGACAGTATTTTGTGCGAGCGAAGGAAGTTGTTTATCCAAAATTTTAGTCAGTGTTGACAACGCCATCAATACATCCAATTCATCCAAGTGCACCTTTTGTTTCGTATTGTTGTGTGTATATGCAATGTGCTATACGATGTGCACGTTCGCTGGGTGTCATATTTCATTATTGTTTCCAATTGACACATCGAGGAAACTAACGAAACTGGAGTAAAAAATTAAAACGTTAGGCGTATAGTTTGATACATCCATGGTAAAAAGAAAAAGAAAACAAGAGCAATAGCTAAGTTGAAAAAATTTAAGCACATGTAGTATATAATACACGTTTGCAGTTACGATTTTATCAGCACTTTAGCATTTGTAATACATTGAGATATCTAATCGCATCTCTTAATTACTATTTACTAGTTACTGCATGTAACGTATGCATTTACTGGTATGAAACAAATTTGTTTCCGCACGTCACAGGGGAGCAACACAACACATCCAAATAACTGTTTGTGTTGCATTCCGTATATTTATTTTACTAATGTATTAGTAAATCATGATCTAGAATTTGTTCTTTTTGGGTTGTACTTAAAGGAGCTACGTCACGGATAACGCAACTTGAAAAAGCTGGCAATTTTTTTCAAGTTTGTCATTCGTAATCCGTCTTAATCTCCCTCAGTCGTAACCATCCTTGTTTGGTTTTGGTTAATTATTACTTCTTTGGTGTTTTTCTACCTTAGGAAACTATTATTTTGAGGTTTCCGTTAATGCGAAAATAATTTTGTCAGATCAGAAAAATGAATGAAAACGCTGTGACATGGTTCCTTTAAGCTCCATCTATACCAATTTTAGGAAGAAGGGGGTTTTGGGCGCCCTTGTGGTTCACACCGCGAAATAAGAATACTCTTTTTTTGACTTTTGGGGCACATTACACAATGGCACAACACGCAGACGTCACAACAGGCAAAAAAGACAACAGTTGACTTCTGGTTCCCATTTGAGACGTCTAGGGCGTCAACCCATTAGGGCTTGTGTCTTATTAATACAGGTTATCACAAGCAATGTTGCTCATACAGCTATCAACAGTTATTTGTCTAGTAACGTCGATCACCAATGTACTGAAATGGACTCTTTTCTATTAACACATGACCTTGAGTAATAAAATATTTTCGCTAGCAACCGTAAATCAAACACTTAATGAGATTAGCTCGATGCGGCTCGTCGTACGCAAAAAAGAAAACAGTTGTCTTCCGGTTCCCATTCGTGACGTCTAGGGCGTCAATCCATTAGGGCTTATGTCATATTTTTACAAGATGGTACTACATAAGTAGATGTTAGTCACTTAATATTTACAGTATTTACAGTTCCTGTTGGTTACTTCATCTAAATTGTCTTCAGTAATAAATGCTTTGTGGCTCAACTTGACTGGCAACTAGCAAACATCACAGTTGATCCTTAAAGTTCATATTATCTTCTCAAACCTCCATAATAGCACACTGGTAAATCAAGCTGCCAGTGACCATATATATAAACACAAATTTGCAGAACATTTGTTCACCCTATGGATGAAATTTGTGGCACCAGAGCAGAAAAACCTACAATGCCCTATGGTACGGAATTTTGAAGATCTATTTTCTCTTTGATATAGTAACAGCTGTTTAGAATGGGTAACCTGCAGTCAAAACCCGTTCTAGAGGTCACCCTTGGGACCCCTTCACTGATCTACGCAGACGGTATTGCTACGCTATTGCTTCTTCTTTTGCTACAAATGCCAAGCAACCGAAATATGAACAGATATAACTGTCTATATGTAACGTTAAGTTTAGGTGAGGGAAAAGACTTCAACTGCCATGCTGAGACTACTGGGAAAACTAAACTGTTGGCAGTCTCAAGTTGGTGAACATCGGAACATTAAAAAAATGTTTGTTGGAACTGACTGGCAAACTGTTGCAAACAAATGAAATAGAGCTTGTTCCTACTGGCGCTAATCTCGTTTCACTTTATCGAAGTTTACTTAACCTGGAAAGTGTAGTATAGCCGGGCATCTCGTTGCAAAAAGGTTCTACAAGCAACCGACTGCCGCCAAACCGGGATTCACAGAACAATTTCAGGTTTTGTGGGTCAGTCTAAAGTTTTGGCCGTGTGGAGCGAGGCACCCAAAGGGAGGTGGCGTCTCCCTATCTGGCCACAAGCAGGTATGTTACGTGACTCAACACGGCTGCGTTAAATTATCAGTTACGCTATATTCGATTGGTTAGCTTTCCATAAGAGTGGATTCGTTTAGGGCGCCGGCCGTATGGCTGCCATTAGCCCAAGTAACACATACAGCCTCCGCATGATTAACGGGTCAAAGTGTTTGCGAAGAAGTTAAACTGAAATGCTGCACTCGGGGAGCTGCTCCTGTATCCAGAGACGCGGCGGTCTGTCACTGGAAAAGTATATCTTAATAGTAGACAATGAAGAAAAACGGTGGTACGAATTTTTTCCTGTACCACTGTTTTCTTCATTGTCGACTATTAGAGTTTTTGGCCTAGTGAAATATAACACTGAATAGTGTTTACTTCCATTTTACCAAGGTTTGGTCTCGCCTACCAAGGACTCGTGTTAATGTTTGAAACAAAGCACTGGTCAAGATTCACACTTCGTAACATTAAACCGAACTAAACACCATTTTCCTCATGCTGAATACCTGTGTCATTGATTCCTTTACGATGTTGGAAACTTGAGTCAAGTTCCAACGTTTTTACACTTAACAGGGCCATGATGGAGATCGAACGTTCCGCTCTTCCTCGCGATATGTGTCTCCGTCGTCTTTTCCACCTTCGTCGTCGCCCAAAACAGCTTCTTTTGATTCCATTTCGATAATTCTCACTAAACGCTAAACAGATGATTGGGTTACAAGCACTATTCATATGACCCAAGAAAAAGCGCAAAAAGTGTACTTCACACGACAACGGAACATTCCAGAACTCTTGAAGGGGTATGGCAATAAAATACAACAACCAGCACAGAAGAAAAGCTGTAATCACTGCAAGGCTCATCTGGGTGACTTTCCTGTTTGTTGCTGAAGCGCGATCCCTTGTCGCATTTCCAATGAGGGCTTGCCTTCGCTTTAGAAAGACTAATATCGATGCGTACAGAGTTATTATGAAAAAAAAGGGGGAGACCGTAAAAGGTGATAAGCATAAAAGTGTGGTAATACTTTCTCGCTTCTTTCGTTGGAAAACTGAGAGTGTGAACCCAAAAGCAGCCAAGTTTGCCGGAAGGAGAATGAACTGTCTTCACGGCGTAGAACATTGGACAACGAGCGCCCATGGAGACAAGCCAAGTGGCACACAGCAAACCCATGGACAGCTTTTTTGATATCAGCACTCTCAAGGGAAAGGCTACGGCAAAGAACCTTTCAAACGCGATAATGACAACAGTCAAGATGGAGACGCAGATTAAAACTTCTTGGGATATAGACACAAATTTGCAGAGTATGAGGCCTGAGGTTCCTTCCACCAGCCACTCAAGTCCGCCCACAATTCGCGCCACCATCCGAGGCATGTAGACTAAGGTCACGAGAAGGTCTGCAAATACCATGTTCATTATGCAACAATTTACGGTATTTTTCATGCTCTTATTCTTGAAGTAGACAAATACTAATATGGAGTTTCCTACGATGGAAGTGGCCATTACGACACTATACCCAACGATCATGAGAATCTTTAACGCAACACTGTTAGTGAACATAAAACAATCAACCAATGCATTACTATTCTCGGTGTTGTTTTCTGCAAGGCCCACACTATAGTTTACCGTCATGATTTTAACTTTTCTTCTTATATTTCAGTTCAGGGGCTCTAGCAAGGAGCACGTACGTTTCGCCTAATCGCAATTACATTTGCACGAAAGGCGTTTGGCTTTGAGTATTATGAAGATCAGAAGTTTTAGAGTGAAGACACGACAATCTCTTTCAAAAACCAACCTCCTTTTACCATGTGAATAAATACAGCTGCATGCTCAATAAGAGGTGTCGAAAAGAAGAATATAAGGACAAAATGGAGGTCGCAAATGCCACTCACAACTCTTTGAAATTATTTTTTGGTTTATCTTGCATTGTTTTTACAGGTTTATCACAGAACTCAAACAGCAAAATGGGAGACAAAGACATAGGTAGGAAATGGCTTGACCACTGGAGGTCCCTAGCAATTTCCTACGTTGCTCTATTCTAATATTGTCGAATGAGTAATTTTGTTTAAAGAGACGCGAGAAAGAGAGATTGCACTTGTAAAAGAGTGCACCATCGGCTGCTTTTTTGCAGATCAGGTGTGCAAAGACTTTGTCAATCCGCGACTGGGTTTTTGAATGCTTTTAGTTACCAAGACATAAACTTGTCAAAGCCTCCAATTTCGTAAGCAGCTGGAACACAATCATTTGCCATATAAGGCTGTGTTCACGCTTTCACCTCCGCTAAATACTAATTAAGTGGGCAAACATTGATTTGGGCGATTGCGCAAGGGCATCCTTGGCGGGCGTATTTCAAGACGAAACTGACGGCCATTGTTATTGAAATTGCCATTGCCATTGAAATTGACAGCGATTACCCATTCGCTGCTTTACGATGAAATGGTTTATCCCAGTGCTATCCCCTTATAACGGAAAAGTATAACTGGAGCCCATTTCGTTGTATCAGGAGTGCATTGTGTAGCCAAACACTGCGCCAGCTTAACTCCTAAACGTACGTTGTTTTGGCAAGTGGTCTATAATTCATACCGTCTACACTTCATGCCGTCTTCATCAAGGGATAAAGCACATTATCCATCTGTATTAGTTATTGTACAGAAAGCGCGCGAAACGAGTACAAATATCTCACGATATTGTAGGGTACCGTGCGTGCGCTCATCTGTTACACTTGTAGTTTTCTTTCAAGTTACTGTAAAAGGTTGGATAAGAAATCTCTTATTAGATATTTCGGTGTGAAGTATCGCCGTATATTTTAATCGTTGTTTGTATTTTGACTTGCCCTTCGGGCTCGTCAAAATACATGACAACTCGTAAAAATATACGGCGATACTTCACACCGAAACATCTCATTAATAAGATATATGAATCTGCATCTTGGGTGAATATTCAGCTCTTTCAATTAACGTTCTCCGGGATTTTAGCTTTACACGACAAGACTGAAAAGTAGTATGGGTAGCTGTGAATCTTTTGTGATTCGGCTATAATTTCGTGGCCGTCACGGCCATAGGATGGGTGAAAGTACCATTAACATGCTTGTCTATGAGATTTATTTTCCGGAGGAGAGTGCCATAGCTACGTTTGCTAAATTTAATAAATTTACCCATATTGTCTTGTGGTCTTATCGCGTGCGCTTTCCCGGTTAATTGAAATAGCAGTATACATGAAAGGTGTGCTCTTCAAGTCTTCCTACTCAAACAAAAATCTGATCTAGCAATATCACCTTGTTCGCAACTAACCAGTTACTTGAAGATCATTGGCCCCACCTTCATCGTGGACGGGTAATTGTTTTAGTAACCGGACCATGCGTCAACAAGTCCCGAGTTCTGCACTCTGAAGAACGCTGTGGAACGACAACAATACAGACGTCGTAAAGAACAACATCACAAGAGACTTGACCATTCGATTTTACAGTACAACAGTACAACAGACTTGGTCAGTGGAGCATCATACCGCACTTTTCAATTATACAACGAGCCAGTTGTGGACAAATTTCATACGTTCATGTTCAAAGAACCCAACCTATGTCTTACAGTGACAGGGAGTGATATCAAACCGATGCCAAAAATCTCCAACGTTCTAAATTCGGAAGATTCAATATCCAAGAAATTAAGGCCCTGAAAACAAATAAGGCCATAGGACCTGTCCAAATACCCCCATGCAAGTTCCCATGCAATAGTCTCGCCCCTCACCAGATTGTACCCATTGTTGGTAAAATTTTGCAGCCAACGGAAGAAAGTACGCATTTCAAAAAGAAAGGGTCCAACTGACAAGAGTAACTATCAACCCATCTCCTTATTTAGCGTTGCAAGTAAAATACTGGAATCGTGTCTAGCTCACACAGTGCTGCAGCATGCGAACACTGACAAGTAATGGGGGACCGGTAAGGGCCACTCAACCAACCTATTACTTGCCCATCTCACTGAATACTGCGGCAAAAACGTAGTGGTCGCCACTGCTTTAATTTCGTGAATTTTAGAAACGAATTCGAGTGTGTGAAATTCTGCATAAATTGAAGCACAGAATTAGGATTCAATGCATCCTCCTGTGTTGGCTAACAGACTATCTGAACCACCGGAGGCGAGTTATAGTTATATATGAACTCAACGCAATTAACAGAGCTAAATATGACGCGTGGAAAAACACAAGGCTCAGTTATCGGTCCATGCTATTCTGTCTTACACCAATGACATACCAGAAGCTTTCACATCCGGTAATTAATCTGTGCATGTACACCGATGACACCACCATTTACTTTATTGGATCAATTACTATTGAAGAAGCCTGCTGTCTGCAGGCTTCGTGAAATGGTACATGAATAACTCAGGAAAACCACATCCAGCAAAATGCGAGGCCATGCTGTTCTATCGCGATTATTTCATTGGGCCTTACCCCCCCCCCCCCAATTACGATTGGCGACAAACCAATAACGTGGGGATGTCATTCAAGGCTACTGGGAGTTATCATAGATCGGAACCTCACCTGGTCTAAACATCTAACAGATCTAAAGAACAACTTCGTAAAGGAATAAGACTTGCTAAAAAAGTGTTCATTCCTAAGTACAGCAGTGCATGACTAACTCAATAACACCGCATCCAGCGAAATGCGAGGCATTATGCTGTTTTATCGAGGTTCTTTTATTGGGTTATTTTTTAAACAATAATGTGGATATGTCATTCAAAGCTGCTGGGGGTCATCATGCACCAGAAACTCACTTGGTCTAAACACCTAACAGATACCAAGACAATCTTCGTGAATTATACTTGTTGAAACAGTATTCATTCCTAAGTACAACAGTGCTCTTGCACTTCCATCTTTAAATAATAACCCAAAATGCCAAATATTCTTCCCAAAATAGAAAAAAAACTTTTCCTCCTTCCTCTCACAGTATTACACAACAAAAAACAAGTCTTAAAGCGCGTTTCAGTAGGCAACTATTCAAATACACTCAGGGTTCTTTTTTCCCTCTCTTTCCCCTCTTTCTTTATTTTTCTTCCCTTCTTTCCTTTTAAACGTTTAATGAGCAGTCAGTAATGTTGATAAAAAAAGAAAACCTGTTAAGCCATGGACAGCGAAAGCCACATGTGTGTATATATGCTATGTAAAACTGATACTTGCCTGGATTACTCACTGTCATTCTTTGGTGGATTTTGCAAATTTTTGTGGACTAAATTAAAAAAACAATAAGGATGATCCCCATCTGAATTTGGAGTTTTAATAGCCCCTTCAAAATCTGCTTAAGCCCCTCGTGTATTGTGGTTCTGAACTTTTGAGTCCTTGGACGAATCTTCAAAGCGTCACCAATCAAATGAAAACAACTGAGCAGTACTTCCCCGTAATATAACCTGCGTGCAGACGTCCCCCATTTCCTTTGCTTCACAGTTACCGTGGTACTGTTTATTACCCTGTAAAAAAATGGTTCAAAATTGTGACCATTGAAATGTAAGCTACTGAGCAGCATACACAAATCCATTTGCTGCTGTTTGTTTCTCGACATTTTGAAAATGAAATTTTGAACTTTTATTGGTTTCAATCTCGTGAAAGGATAAAAAAAAAGCTCGTTCTCCGTAAATCATAGTCGATACACCTGCCTCGTGAGTAAACACAAATTGCACGTGGTTCAGTCTTGTCGCTTTCTATATACAAACAGTGAAAATGAGACAAAAGGCAAAAAGCAAATAAAAAGCAACGTAAAGAGTTCAGAATGTCACAGAAATAAATACGCCTCGAAAAAATAGTATTCAGATGGCCTAAAGATGACAATTAACATAGACCTAAACGAATCATAAGAGATTTTTTGACGTTTCCACAGTTAAAAGAACCCTTTTGTTCTTCTAAGAACCTTCTCGTGCGAAGTATTACTCGGATAAAAAGTTCACATAAATTCAAATATGTTTGGCTTTATAAATTACAGGTTATTTCCAATTGCATTTGCTCGACACTTACTTTAGACCAAATTGTGTTGCGCAACACGTTCAAGAGAACATTTTAATTAAAACAAAAAGCAGTTTCGTTTGAGTTTAACCCCCACCGAGAAAACAAGAGATTCCTGATACACTGTGAAGGTAAAACAGTCATTTTTTTATTAAATGTGTCTAGATTAATATTTCCTCTGCTAAAGCTCGAACTGACAAAGACGTTATTTCACTGGAAATTTTATGTACTTCATGCCTTTCCTGATCATGTTACATTAAGCATAAGTGTTAAAAAATATACCAAGTATCTTATAATTATTTCACGAAATTCCGTATACCATATACCTAGCTATAGCTTTAATTTTTCACGAAGGTAGCTTCAAGCAGAGGACAGGATTTGCAAAAAGAAACGTATAACTTAACAATTCTCCGGGTTTGAATCATATCCTATTTCCCTCGGCGAAAATTCAGACTGAGAAAGTTCGTCGGCTTTTCTAAGCAAATTCTAGAAGGGGAAAAATTATCCTATTCTACGCTTAACAAAATGAAAGCAAGAACTCCGCAGTTATCTTGCTAAGGACTAATTAAACCGCGGTCACGGAAATTGCGAGAATTTGAACTCTCACCTCATTTGAACACAGGTGAAAATTGAAATTTTTAAATTTTTGAAAGCTAATTTAGGACTTAGCAGTTACAGGGTCACCGTAATGTTAAAGAATAACAAGTATAAACCCTTTTTACTATAACTGATGCTCCTTACAGCGTAAACTACTAACTTGTTACTTGTCTCGTAAAAAAAAGAAAACAATAATCCACAACCACCTCTCTTCAAAACATTTCTTTTCATTCCGCCGTAGGTAACGAAGAGAAGAATTTAGTTTGAGGACAACTGGAAAAAGAAAAAGCGATTATTTGTCCTGATTATGTACCAAAATTTGTAGCATTAATTCCACGCTGCAAGCCGGTCAAAGGACGTCACTTGCAATATGCTTTGGAGAAGACCAACCAGGCATCAAGGCGACGAGAGTCATAGCTTACACGATAATATTAATTGTTTCTTTGATTGGTAACTCGCTGGTGATCGGCGTATTGTGGCAAGATCGAAAGATGAGAAAACCAGTCAATTACCTCATAGCAAACATGGCCGCCGCAGACTTGGCAATCACTGTAGTCTGCATGCCTCGAATGATATCTGTGGTCACACGGAGCTACGAGTGGCTGGTCGATGGGACGTTGGGCCTTATTCTATGCAAGATAGTTCCTCCACTTCATCTGGTATCCATCAAAGTGTCCATTTTAACGTTGGTGTTTTTGAGCGTCGAGAGATTTCTGGCCGTTTCGCCTCTCACGAGAAAAAAGCTGACCGTTCGCAGTGTCAAGATCATTATTGGTTGCGTCTGGCTGGTGTCCTCTGCAGTTCACATACCAAACATCTACGGGCTCAAACTCAGACCGGGACAGGGAGGGGCGAAGATATGCGTCGCTTACCTCAACAAAATCTTTGGAAGCTCAAAAGGCAGGCGAATCTACGACAACGTGTTAGCAGTGACCTTTTACGCCATTCCATTATGCGTTATAGTTCTCCTTTATACGCTGGCCGCGGTTAAATTGAGAAGACGCAACGCTTCCGGCCTGGAGGAACTTGCCGACGGAAATAGATGCAAGAGCGCCAAAGATAAAATGAACGCTAATGTGTTTAAAATGCTTTTCGCAGTGACATTGGCTTTTATTTGCTGTTGGCTAAGTTATTTCATCATGCGGAAAGGCGTTATAGGGACTCGCATTCCATGTAATGTTCAGTTTATTCGGTATTTCTTAGCGCATACAAACAGCGCTATTACACCTTGTCGTTACATTATATTCAGTCAAAAGTATCGTACTGGCATCAAGAGCATACTGGATAGGGTGGCTTGCTTTGTTCCTGCCCGTGTGCGAAGAAGAACGGCGTTGTCGCTAATTTCTGGAAGAACAACTTTCGGTTCGTTGTGCTCAGTGTCGTCCCAGGGGGTTAGCCTTGCGAGTCTAAATGTCGTAAGGGAGGAGAGGGTCCGGCCAAGAGACGCGAGCCGCGTCCATGCGAGTATGTTGACGCCTCTGCACTAATGGTAAACTTGATAATAACAGTCTTTAAGATCGAAGCGAACCCCAAACAACCTATCACAGCGTTTTATATTAACCTAGACACTGGTCTATAACATTTCAAATACATTGCAAAATGTAAGTAAAAAAGATTGTGCCCTGGACGTGCTCCAGTGCAGGTGTATCTTCAATGTCTACGGGTCAGATTTGTAAGTCACCATTAAAAAACTGGTACTTTCCTTACGTTTGGTACTGTTTATTGTAACATTTAGATGAAAGTTGTACATGTAGAGCGTGAATCTAACTTTGCGGTCTGTGAATGAAAATCTTAAGTTTTACAATTCAAATGAAATCTTCTTAGAAGTATTTTCTTTTTGTACTGTTTATTACGCTTTGTAACGCGGTTGTATTAGATTTTGAGTCTGTCTCAGGATACCATCTGGCTTAGGCCAAGGCGAAACGTCGAACTTAACATGTGCCGAACCTGATGCAAATGAGCAAAAGCTATTGTTTTTGCTAATTTGCATCAGGTTCCGTAGATGTAAAGTTCGACATTTCGCCAGTGGCCTCACTAAGCAGTACTATCCCGCTGTTTTGCTTCCATTGAGCAAATAATTTGAACTTGTGTACTCCGAAGCATGAAAGGTGTAATTAGAACTAAATTAATAAAACAAAAGGTATTGACCGTATTGTAACCACATGTATCATCATCGTCATGCAAATGATAACGTGTAAACAGTAGACCTCCTCGCTTGATGAAGACAAGCATTTGGCACTCAAAACGTAGCGATCTACATCTTAGCGACTGCATCATAAGACAGACCATTGTACACTTTAATATCTTTTAGTTTCTTTTTGTATCCTTAAATATTTTTTAAAATCTGTATAACTTTCTAGCAGCCATTAGCAAGTAGTATTTATTTAATTAAGTGTCATTTTAAAAGGCCGCTTGACATAATACATGTAACAAAAAAGCTTAGCCTGTACATAAATAAATGACTCGTACTTGCTCAACGCCTGTTCACAACCTTATAAATCCAGCTAGTTTTGGCTAGCTCTTTTTTCCTTACGGAGCAGGTAACGTTCTTTCCAGCCTCAAACCGTTTTCATTCATCTGTACTGAGTTCCAGTGGTGGGATTGGCTGGGGACGGCGTTTGTCATCAAGTGAAACAAACGTGAAGAATGCACTTCATGATCTCACACTCTTATCTAAGATTCAACAGTAAAGGACACAAATAAGCGCCAAAAATGACAACAGAGTCAATCTCGTACCCAGAGTCCTCAGGCTTCTTGGTCAGCGGGTGGTAATCGGAAGAGACTCTAGAGAAATGGGAAAAAAATGATTTTTTTGATTGGCTGTTCACAGTAATAAAACTAAGAAACGGTAACCGCCGGTAGCCGTAGGATTTCTGCACTAAAAATTCCAGTACCCCAGAGTCTCTCCCGGCGATCGCCCACTCACCAAGAAGCCTGTAGTCTGAGAAAACAGCTGACGTTTCGTGAGCTCACCACTTGAGCCCTCGCAAAATGACGTCTGAGAGCGACGAGCGCAGAAGTTCCATACTGATGGCCTGCACTACCCAGATCTTGGTAGTGCTTCTGATTGGTTGTGCCGCGAGGGAATTTTCTTTCAACCAATCAGAAGCACTACCAAGATCTGGGTAGTGCACATCATCAGTATGGAATTTCTGCCCTCACTACTCAGACGTCGTTTTGCAAGGGCTCAAATGGCGGCATCGCGAAACGTCAGCTGTTTTCTCAGACTAAGAAGCAAGAGGACTCTGAGAACAAGATTGTAACAATTTAGTAGTGCACTTGTCCTTCGGACGACCATCAGAGAGAATGTGATGGTCCAAAGGCCAAATCTACTCATCCACCATCAAAATGGCATGTTCACTTCTTCTCGCATTTCTGTTTTGTCCTCTTTTTTAAATTTTTTAATTAGTTAAAGATGAACTTGTCCGAATCAAATTTCCAATGACTTGTTCCGGACAATCAGAGGAAGGTTTTGGCGTACCCTTTGATCAGCATTTTGCTCTTTTAAAATTACTTTCACTTCTTCACTTTGAATAAACTCCTCCTGCCTGAATCCTTGAGTAGTTCTAAAATTTGTTACTTTCAATTATAACAATTTAAATCTTCTTGAAATTTCGTGAGAAAGTACACATTTCCTCTCTTTACTCTCTGTCTGTAAAATCGATTGATTGCAAGTTTTAAAGGATAACTTATCTGGCGTGGAAATTGAATCAAGAAAAAAAGACATATCAATATTTGACTAAATAAACTTTGTTCCTGCAATTACCGTTCCAATCCAAGTTAGTCAAATAAATTATCCACTTAGAAAGACGGGCTAAGTAAGAAATATTTTTACTTTCCGTGTTGAATAAAGCAAGCGAAAGTGTCGTTTCCTTGGCGGTCCGCATGTTGTTTTTGCTTGGCCTGAATTTCAGGTGAGTTTTGACTTTTGAGAAGAAAAGTAATTTTCCGCAGCTTTTGATTACGGGCTTTTTGCTGTTACGATGACATAAGGAAGCTCTAAATTCCAAAAAGGCCTTTTCGTTCGTCTCCGGGTATGTGGAAAATTGTACAAAGTTGCCCATTTCCAATTTGAAGCATCAGCTGTGTAGCGCAACCATACAACGACCGTGGATCAAATTTGTCAAACATTCATGATGTATCTCTGATCTGATGAAGAGAACACATTTCCCCAACCGATAAGACCAATCTTGTTGAGATGCAACGACAATTTTGCAGCAGGTAATCACAGCTGCAGGCACAACTGGAAGTTGGTGTGAATTAAAACCAGACATGAAGTACACGATGAAAACAAGTATGAAGTGACCGAAGATCTTTACAAGGACAAAAGACGGATTGTACCTGGCCTGCTGACATCCATGTGTTAAACGAGGCCAAGGAGAGTGAAAGGGATGTGAAGTTTCTTGTGAAAAATGATATTCAGTAGGACTAGAGGAAAACTTTTACAACCTCCTTCGCATTCAAGTCCAGTTAGCAAAGTCTCCCGCCGCAGAAAAAGTTTTGAATCGATTCTGGTTGCTGATCCAGTCCATATAATTTCAAACAGTTGTGACTTTTAATAAATTGAAGTAAGGCAAGCGGTTAAATTTAAGAAAACGCTGAAACAAAACCGTATGTCCGCAGTATAAACTTCGTTGATCACCCAGAAATCGAAGCGAAGAGCACAAAATCTGCGCGACGTCAGGACACCACAGTTTTTCCCGCCTACTGAATGCTGATTGGTTAATTCAAATTTCATCGTATGCAAGGAGAGCATAATTCGTTTGTGAGCATGGTACCCACAGATGAATTTAACACGTTATCGACCGAAAACCAATTAACAATGTCACTTAATATCAATTGTTGACTTTTGCGTTTCAATTTTTTTTTTTTGCATTTATTATTTTTATTTTTATTTTTACTATTTGAAATTTAAATTTCACTTGCTCTTCTATTCGGCACGAATCGACTTTCCCTAGTTAATATCCGTGCCAAACACATTGCCCGAAACGTATTGCGCCTAGATGCAACTTGATATTAGGGACTTTTTAAGCTACAACGACGGCAACACAAAGGAAGACGTCATTTAAGTTGTGTCTTTTGGTTCTTTTTTTTCTACTTCTCCATTATCCCAACTCGCTTAACTTGTCTAATGTGGCCGAACTATCTGGGAACTGAATTTGTAGAAACTGCGCTTAAGTTTAGGTAGAAGAATTGTGTGTGTTCCCGTTCTACCTAAAACCTTAAAACTGCTCATTTCACGTTGTTATTTCAGTGCAGAATTTGGCAAATAAATGTGCTAAAATGTCAAGAAGGCACGTGCAGAGTCAATGTTTTGCCCAGTAAGGCGTTTGCTCATTTCACCTTCTCGTTGCCATTGCCGCTTCCGTATAGCTTAACCCTATTCAGACCGGGCTTTTTTTTGGTCTTGTGGGACCAGCGGGGACGGAATCTGCGCCCTCCCACCTCTTAACTCCGAGAATATTGAAGCTATGACAACGAAACTTAAAGGACAGATAGTACATCCAAAAATGTTTCCATTGAGGTCAATAACCTTGGCTGAATAAGTCATATGACGTCACAATAACGTTTTGTTCTCAAACGGTGGCCATCTTGGATCCGCCATCTTGGAATACTTAAATTTTCCAAAAAACTTCAAAACTGCTAAAATTGATCAGAAAGAGATCAAAATCAATAAATTAACGTGGAAACGATCTAAAAATGTAAAGTTTGCTTCAGAAAAGTAAAGATTTTTGATTTAAAAGTTAAGAAATTCAAAATTCTGAAAAAATCGCTTGTCAAAAAGCGGTTGCCATGGTAGCTTCAAACTTGATAGACAAGAACTTACTACACTAAATTGTTCCCAGAGAAATTTTAGGAAAAGTCACCAAGTTCGGTGGGTTTAGCTTGCTTATTTAAGAAGTTATAAACGTCCAAAGGCAGTGCGGGCAGAATCCGCCCCCCCCCCCCCCGCCCGGGTCTGAATAGGGTTAAACTCTCTAATATTATACCAAGAGCGCTAGGGGACCAGGGGTGAACGCACCTGGCTATGAGTCATGAAATAACACCAAAATATATATACGGAGGTTAAACATCCAGGTTTAGACACAGTTAAATATAATAAAAAAAGAAACAGTCGTTTGGAAATATGATACAAACGTCCATGCATGTCATCCGTACTTTAAAAATGATCGCCATCACCCTTCGAAAAATCAATTCCAAACAGACGCTATATTTTACCCACAAAACATACTTTCAAGGAACAAATGGCATTTCTGCTCGTCATTTAAGCAATTTGCCGCCAAGTCATCTAAAACTCTGTCATCTTTCAGCGTATATATTTTTCTCTTAAATTAAAAACCGTTTCTCGTAAGTTTGGTACCTATGACTTCATCAGTCGTTACCATAGTAGCCGATTATTACCAACTGTTGCCAAAATGCGTCTAAGTAATAAGCGTACGTGCTACTGAAAACGGCAGGTGCTCGAATAAGACATTGCCTTTATAAAATTCCACCCCCGCTTTCCTTACGCCGCAGGGTCAAAACCTTGAAACAAATACGGTGAAAACAGGTTATGGACTTATTCCCTAAAGAGACCTAAAACCACTCCGTATGATGATATTTAATAATTTATCAGCATAATCTAAATAAATGTTTTATGGATTATGTGACTGGTTCACCAGTTTATTTGTGAAGTTCAGTCACAATAGCAGGATGACTTAAAAACAACTTGGAAACGCGCAACCGAAACATGATCTCTCTCAAAGCTTTCGTTTTTCACGCCTGGGTTACTTTTGGATTAGTTGCATTAGTGTATGCTGGTAAGTGTTGTGTGTAACGGTTTTAATTTTTTCACTTTCTTTCTTAGGATTTCAAAACAAGAAAAACAGATCCCATTAAATACTAAACCACGTGTACCTTGTTATCATACGAAAAATAGTATTACATGTAAATTCCAACCATTAATTCTTAGGTTAACACTCTCATTTTTATTGCACATGCAGTCCCTTAGCGTAACACTTTCAGTTATATTTGAAATGAATTTTTATCTGTGAATGATCCCTGGCATCAATGAAGAAGTGCAGATTGAGTTTACAAATAAAAAAAATTAAATACCCTAAACATTGAAGGCATTAGCCTGATCTGCTTTGGTTCACATCACGACGCAAAAACTAAACTACTGTTCACTTCGATGTTTCTTCGTTCTTTTGGAAGTTGTTTATAAATGGTAGAGGCGACGTGCACTAGAGACGATTCATACGAGCTAGGGACGTCCAGTGGGCAAACGAAGTAATGTTGTCTGTAAAGTAATCCGCCTAGCAGTGCGCTCAAACACAGAGAAGATTCAGGCGCACACTGAGTCCGTCATTCAACACAAACTAAAGACGATACCTCACCCGGACAGATTGTCCGCACGCATAAATGTGGATTAATCCCTTATCTAATTCTTGATTCAGTTAAATTTGGCACAATAGCAACTATTAGCCTAATAATGCTGCGATTTTGTATGTCTTAAGACATTTTCATCGTTTTATTTCATTTTTCTACGGTAATGTCGACGTTCAGATGGAAGGAGCAGAGTATAAGAAAAGTTTTACTAGTTTCCTGCACCTACTGCAGTATTTGCATTTTATTTGTTCGCATACCGCCGCTGCTACCTACACAGTCGTTTTTAGGGGAGTCCTCTTTTTGTGGGGAGGAGGGTAATACGACTCCCCTAAAAACTACTGCGGGGGAGGCTACTTCTAACAGGCCAATGAATGAAAAGCGCATATTTCACTAGCCTTATTTGACTTTTAAAAATTGACAACTTGGTGTTTGGAGGAATATTTGCCGGGACTATTTGGAAAACTGTATGCCATCAGTGTATAAGTTTAACTGCCAAGTCGATCCAAACCAGGCAAAACATATGCATGCCATGTTCCAACGCAACACTATGTCAATATTCATTTGCTTGCACAACTTGTGTTATGTTTAGTCAATAAGCTCAGCCCTCACAAAGCTATCCACGAATTTCATATTAGCCATGTCTTAGCAGAAATTATCTGCCTCTGATGCAGCAAAATGGGAAAAAAAACTTTTATTTGTTCTTGTTTAGAAGGGTATCAAGCTCTCACAGACGTTTCGTTCGTGCACGATGAACTTTCCAATGTTCACGACCAAGGCAGCAAGGCATTCCAATGTGTTCTCATTTTGTGTCGCGTCTCATACTCCTCCTGCTGATTTTTAAAACGTCCTGTGCTAGAAAACACCTGCGATGATCATAGTTGATAAGTATTTCGCGTCTTCTAGAGATCTTCCAAGTTTCAATTGCTAAAGTGGATACTATGAATTCCGTCTCTTTCAAAGCCTCAAAGGTTTAATACCTTATCCAAACGCCAGTAAATACAATGCATCTTTCCTGAAAATATTTTTTTTCGGAAAGGAGAGGAAAACTTCGCCTGTTTACATATGATAATGGGAAATTAAACGCTCAGGTATCCTCAGGAATACGCATTTCTGTTCTGAATAACATATTGAGGTTTTAGTCTAAGACTAGCCAATGAAATTCGAATACTAACTTCAATTTACCTCCAGTCTATTAATTGGCTACAGCTGTTTTCTTGGCTTTCATTTTAGATAATACCATTCAAATAAAATTAAGATTTGTAAAGCTACAACTATTTCATAATGGATAGTAAAACAGCCAAAAATAAAGACTGAGCTTTTCCCCTGGACTTGAAATGGAAATTTAACCAATAACCAATAATTTAACCAATAAGGTGCAAAATATGCATCGTTTGTAGATTTTGAAATAAAAAGTGACACCTTGGATTGTCAAAACACAACCGTTGTGAGCTAGAGCACAAATTAGTCACATGTTCCGAAAAATGCGGTCTAAAGCTAGGCAAGTTGTATTGACAACTGATATTTATTCCACGAAATGGCGTCGTGTTAAAACTCAAAATATACTCATGGACAGCGTTTCGTGTTGATTAGCGAGGAAAGAAGGAATAAAATAGTAGAAGAAAAATACAGTTTTAAATTTCCAGCACTATGTAGTTTAATTTTTAAAAAATCGACTTCCAAATTAGGTAGCGATAGACTAAACGTACAGTATATTGCCTTAAGGATTGGGCATGCAGAAACCTGCAATAACTTGTATGACATAATGCTAACGGAAGCAACTAGTTAGAATATAAACCCATTGTTTGAATTTTCAATTTACAGCCAAAAGTTTCGATGACTCGTTTCAATGCAAGAAAATTAACTCCCATTTTCGCGATAGACAACACCACAATGTGGTAAAAGTAAACTCAATATCGCAGCTGCTTATGTTTCATTTATTCTCCTTAAGAATATGAAAAGAGTCTTTAGATAGATAAAAGGAAAGCTTCTGTGATGATCATAATCGATGAGTATTTCCGTCTTCTAGAGATCTTTCAAGTTTCAATTTCTAAAGTGGATACTATGAAGTCTGTCTCTTACAAAGGTTTAATACCTTATCCAAACGCCAATAAATACAATGCATCTTTCCTGAAAATATTTTTTTCAAAAAAGAGAGGAAGACTTCGCCTGTTTACACATGATAATGAGAAATTAAACGCTCAGGTATCCTCAGGAATACGCATTTCTGTTCTGAATAACATATTGGGGTTTTATTCCACGACTAGCTATAGCCAATGAAATTCGAATACTATCTTCAATTTACCTCCAGTCTATTAATTGGCTATAATTGTCTTCTTGGCTTTCATTTTCCGTAATACCATTCAAATAAATTTTTGTAAAGCTACAACTATTTCAGAATGGATAATGAAACAGCCAAAAATAAAGACTGAGCTTTTCTTCTGGACTTGAAATGGAAATTTTAACCAAAAAAACTCAATAAGGTACAATATATTTAACGTTTGTAGATTTCGAAATGAAAAGTGACACCTTGGATTGTCAAAACACATCCGTTGTGTGCTAGAGCACAAATTAGTCACCTGTTCCGAGAAATGCGTTCTAAAGCCAGGCATGTTGTCATGACAACTGATAATTATTCCACTAAATGACATCGTGTTAAAACTCGAAATATACTTATGGACAGGGTGTCGTGCTCCGATTAGCTAGGAAAGAATGACAAAAAGTAGAAGAAACTACAGTTTTAAATTTCCAGCACTATGTAGTTACTTTAAAATTTTATTTTAAGAAATTCAACTTTCCAAATTAGGTAGCGATAGACTAAACGTACAGTATATTGCGTGAAGTGTTGGGCAGAAACCTGCAATAACCTGTTTGACATGAATATATATGAATACATTTCTTGAATTCTCAATGTACAGGCAAACGTTTCGATGACTCGTTTCAATGCAAGAAAATTAACTCTTATTTTCCATTAGACAACACCACAAGATTGTAAAAGTGAACTCAATATCGTAGCCGCTTATGTTTCAATTATTCTCCTTAAGAATATGAAGTGTGAAAAGAGTCTTTAGATAGGTAAAAGGAAAGCGTTTAAAGTTATTTGTCATCAACAAAGTATCAAGTGACATAATTAAGACAATTTGCTAAAAACGACTCAAATATCACTTCCAACCCAATAAACTTTAAAGCTGCCGTTTTTGTCTAACTTTTACCTCCTTTGTTGCACTGCAAATTTAGTTTTCCAAAGGAGGCAAAATTTTCAACTGTGGCAATTTATTTAAGGCTACAAATTCTTAACTTTTTTATTATTTTTTTATTTATTTAATTATTTTTTCACCAAGGAGTATTCAAACCTTCAAAACATTTCATTCTAAGAAAGCACCTGTCTTATTGTATTGTATTTTACATGAGTATGGATACCAAATGAGCAAAATAATCATAGCGAATATGCATTTCATCTAAAATTACTATCAATTTCGAACAATGTAATTAACTTTAGTTTAGTTTCGGGTGATCTCCCTGAATCAATGAATGGTTTATCTGAAGAATACATATCGACATGTTTAATTCGAGCAGGAGCCGCCGGCAGAGCCAACATCCAGCCTATAAATTCTGAATCTCAAATGAAATTTCCTTCTTCCAAAGGGTAAAGTTGTGAACTGGATTTTCTTTAACACGCTGTATAAACACTGATCACAACGCTTGTTTTTGTTTTCTTTAATTACGTCCACAGAAACCCGGTTGACAATATACAAGAGTGACAGTATTCCGAAATAGTTTTTAATTGCCTTTCTCTCTAGACAGACTACTACAACGCTTGAGATTAAAACAAATTAGTAATAAAATATTATGCCCTCGATCAGGACAACTGGTTTTTTCGTTACTGCCAAACGCATTCACCGAGGATACACACACTAACATAACTTTTACGAAGAAAAATTGGTACTTCTCAGAATTTGTCGTGTGCTACTACACACAAACTGGCCACCTGTTACTTATCTTTAACATGACAGGAGCAGCCACAAAAATATAGCAACGTCACGTTTCCTAAAAAAGTCAATTTCGTAAATCGATTTTTCATTTGGAGGAGGCCCGTCCTATTCACAATTATATGCATACGTTTCAAACCTCTGTCAAAAAAAGAACGCATGGCTGGTGATGTCATGCATCAAGTCTTCATATCAGCTGTTAGACATCCCATAACTCTATGCAACGTCTCGCTATTTCAAATAACAACAGACCACTACAAGAAGTCCTGTATTTTTTTTTCGATTCGTGACAAAAAGTTAACGTTTTACTTGCATTTGGAGGCAGGATCGAAGATTTCATAATCAATTGGTTCACACAAGTGGAGAAGAAGAAAACTACATTGCTTTCCATTGCTGATTTATTTTCACTGCCTTAGAAAAGACGAATATTCTAAAAACATTTCTGTTCTATTACAGTTCCACTGCAATGCACCCATTCCACTTTAAAAAAAATGACATCTGACAAAAAAAAAAAAACAGTGGATGGCGTGCGTAATCAATATTTTACATTTACTCTACAAACCCAACCGTACATGGTTTCATAGCTAACAAGCAGCGTAGCTATGGAATCATGCACTTAAAAATAGAGTAAGAGAAAGATAATTGCAAGGTTGTAATCACCTTCTAAACAAGAGGAGAATGTCCACCAAAATTGTAAGCTGTTGGGCTTTGTTTCTTTTTCTTCGTCTTTTTCTTTGTATCATACAACCAAGGAGAAGAAAAACAGAGGGAATAATCTTAAATCGTTCTTTGTAAAATGGAGGAAAATTGATTGTGATGAATTTGTAAAATGGAAGATCTTGTTAAATCCTCCCCAATATATAACTCCAGAAAATTCGTTGTAATTGTGTTTCGAAAGACGACAAAACTACGCATGGGCACAGCACTATTTACAAAAAATTATTTTAAGTGACGTAACGTTTTCTCAGGCAATCGAAATGCGAGAGTAAAGAAGTTTAATGACAAGTGCACTTATTTCTTTTCAGTGCTCGCGACGGAATACAACCGCATGTTAATATTTAAGGAACCGATAACAAACAAAGCACTTCCGGGTCACGTGATAAGGACTGAGAAAGTGGCCGATGAAGGGAGCTGCCGCCTGAAGTGTTATTTGGAGCCAAACTGTGTGTCGATTGATGTAGGACCTGCAGAAAAGGGGAAACGCACGTGTGAGCTGAACAATGCCACAGATGAAAGCCCGTCTCACTCTTATCTCAAAAAAATAGAAGGCTACATACACAACGATGTTGAGGTAAGCCTTGCTGGCGGAGCTTTTTTCAACGACGGCAGATAAAAACGGTAACGGACAATAACGGTAACATGTAGATTACGTAAAGATTATGAATAAAATGACTAAGTCGACGATGAAGACGACGACAATGATGATGACGATGATGATGATGATGATGATGATGATGATGATGATGATGATGATGATGATAACTGAAAACTTTCTTGTCGATAACCGAGAAGAAAACTTCAATTATATATCCATTCAATAATAAATCTAGTTTTATTGTTTTCCTAAAGAACTTTTGTCATGGTAACCCTTGCCCTGATAAGAATACCATATGTCAAGTTGGCTTCACAAACAGCGGCTACAGATGTGTCTGTCGTGAGGGATATTCAGGGGACCAGTGTGAAGGTAACTACATATCACTTTGTAAAGCGGTTAACAGTCTGACCACTAATAAAGAAAAGAAATGTGGCTTTGTACATGTACTCTGGGTTTGAACAAGTGTGATGCCGCAATGTTGTGTGTGTGGGGAGGGGAGTTTTAAATGTAAACCAAGAAGTGCATATTTTCATTGTTTATTCCCTATTACTACGGGATGTCCCAAATGACTAGAAGTTGGGTCACCGCACTAAGAGACAAAATGTAATGGTGACAGATAACAACACGGGACACCCAGGCTAACGGCAGGTGTCCTAAGAGGCTAAATATAAGGATTTGTATGGGAAATTTATTTTGTGTTTAATAAATATCAAAATCGACATAAACAGCCGCTGAAGTATAACAACATCATGACATTAGGTTCATGTACTGTTTCTGGCTGTTTGTACCGTACTCTGATGACATACCAGAGGATCAAAACCCCGAAAGGCTGTATCGTCTGTTTATGTGCAATTTTTATTAAACTCACAATAAATTCCCAAACAAGTCCTTAAATTGTGCCTTTTAGGAGCATTTTTGTGAGACTGGGGGTCCTGTGGTAAAATGGCAACGCTTTCATTGAGTAGTTCTTATAATAGTGGTGTGATACTGCTACAAAAATCAGGTCGGCCAGGGGAGTAGTGGTACAGCAATATATATATAAGCCTGCAAAGTAAAGTCTACCCACCACACTCAAACTCTCCCCCGAAATAGAGAAAACTAGCGAGTATACTCTATACCAGATAATTAAAGCACAAATGGTGACCAAATACTCGAATTTCAAGGTTAAAAAACTGTATAAGCAACATAAAAAAAAACTCGGTAGCTTAAACCTCGAACTTTGGCCTACCAAAAAATACAAGGAAATACACTTTTTAATTATTGCGAAGGGTTTAAAAAACGTTCTTACAGAATGACCAAAAATTAATGAGAATTGAAAGGCTCGGCTTCACTTCCTTTTTCTTCTTAGTCAGATATAGCAGTTACTTGTTTTTTGAAACGGTGAGTGAACGTTGTATTTCGTCTTCCGATTTTATACAACACTTAGCCGAATGCAACAGTGCCCTAGGCATGGAAAACGGTGCGATCACTGATAAGCAAATCAGTGCCTCTTCACACTGGGATGCCAATCATGCGGCCAAGCAGGGAAGACTGCACTTTCAAGCGGTTCCAAGCAAAGCAGGATCATGGTCAGCTAAAGCCAATGATCTTAATCAGTGGCTGCAGATTGATCTGGGTAATCAGCAAACAAAAATAACAGGTGTAGCAACGCAAGGAAGAAATGATTACAGCCAGTGGGTGACCAAGTACAAGTTGCAGTACAGTGACAATGGTGGTGACCTCCAGTACTACATAGAACAAGGACAAACCACAGATAAGGTAAGTGAAAGCATACTATTTAATAGAAATGTTGGTGCCGCTTCTGTCCGTTCGTTACTGACTAGATTATTGGTATTATTATTTTTTAGTTTATTTACTAAAGGCAGTAGTTTATTTACTAAAGGCAATAGGTTTGCCTAACCTATTGCCTAATCAAAACATCGAACACAACAAATAATGATTACAGTTATCCGTTTGGAAAATTCTACAAATCAAAGTACGCTTAAACTACACTTAAGCATGATTCCTGTTGAATCGTCTAACTTAAACAAACTTCAATTGAATTAAATAAAACACCCCTTGCATCTTATTCAACCGATTCCACGTGGCTTTTTGTGTCTGCTCTTACAATATTCCTGGTCACTAACTTACAAACGAGTCGACTCGTATTTTCCATATTTTCCCTCCGTGAAATATGGAAAACGTTATGTACCAAAGGTCCCGGTTGTGCGCGAGCGCTTTGGTTCCCGCCTTTTGCCGTTTTGCTCCTTCTTGTCCGTTCTTCGCAATGGTGACTTCTCGACAGTTCGTTGACATTTCAGATGACGATTTAAAGTTTTCGAAGGAAAATGAAAATACCGCAAAGAAAAGAGAATACGATGTTAGAATCATCAGAGAATATCTGGATTCCATTCGACCAAAAACACTACTCGATTTTGCAGTCTTACATTTGTCAAGGCGTAACGTAATGTACAAGTCAAATTGAAGCTTCAACATCCCCCCGGGCAACCCCCCGGGCATTTGAACTTTTGAAGATTGGCTTGTACAAATTCCCTCCCCTCGGGGCAAAAAGGCTATTCAAATTCCCCACCAATTAGTACTGAAATACCTCTCCTCAAAGACAAATTTCGTCTTCAATCAAACACTGTTCACGCTTTTCAGAGTGAGATATGCCGTAATGACACCTTCAAACTTCTTTTAAAGACCCTTTTGAAAGAGTTATTCACTAACAAAGGCGAAATTCTATCTTGGAAATTCATCAAACCCTGCAAAAACCATATTACGCTAGAACACCAGATGAAATCTGGTTCAAATTCCCCACCCTTTCAAGGCAACGTTCAAATTCCCTCCTCCCCGGGTAAGAATCACAGTCAAATGCCCGGGGTATGCCCGGGAGGGATGTTGAAGCTTCAATTTGTCCGGTACATAGGTCATGCTAATTTGATTTTAGTTAGTATGTTTGTTTGTTTTTTGTCCATATAATAAAAAGAAAATTACGCGTTGGCTTGAAGATATGAATTTTATTTTCTCGTGTTGAAAACAGTATTTTACTCACTCGCTGCTCTCGTTCGTAAAATGTTGTTTTCACCACTTGACATAAAAATAATATCTCGCGCCACCGTGTAATATCCTCTATATATCAGGAACTGAGTACATCACATCCGACTATATGTGCGCGGCCCTACAAGAATACAATTACCAACCACGAACACTTTACCTGCCGATCGGAGAATGTAGTGTACTGTATCTCTTGCCGTTGATCTACCGATTTTTTACATAGATCAATGTAAAAATCGGTCGACTTCTGCGTCAACGCGCTCACTGACACCTGACAGGCTGTTTGAAGCGTTCAAACAAACACTCTTCGTTGCCCTGTGGTCGAGCATTTCAATGCTGGTGTGGCTACATTCTACCGAACATCGTCTTCAAATTGAAGTTATGCACCCGGACGAGCTCTTGTGTTATTTTGAGATCTTTGAGAAAGCATTAATGTTGTCAAAGGGAGATAATGTGTGAGTGAACAGTTAAACACATAAAAAAGATTAATCTAACAGTTTACTTTACTAAATTAGATATTTCATGGAAACGAGGACCAAGACACGGCTGTTTATCATGTCCTGAACCCACCAATCAAAGCAAGCTTCATCCGTTTTCGACCAACAGCTTGGCATTACCACATATCAATGAGGGTGGAACTCTTTGGCTGCTAAGGTAATTTTGCAGATTATTACGTTCCCCGGCATTTTGGTCATCTCTAGTAGCGCACTGTTCATCATTGCGTCCTTCTAACAACAAAAGCAGAAAAAAGTCAGAAGAGAAATTATGAGACATCAAAGAAAAGCTAATTTGAAACTGAAATGATATAATAGGTCTGTATAATTCGAGAACATGGGATAACATAAATTTGCCTGAAATTTCCCAACTTTCGCCACACGTTCCAGTTTTTTTAATAGCGGAGCCTGCGAGCAAAGCCCGCCAGCGGAGCTCCATTGCTAAGGAAATATGGTAACCTATCAATCCGAGTAATTTTGGTTGTGACGCAATAGTCACGTGACCATCCGTCCGTACATCCGTACGTCCGTCCGTCCGTACATCCGTACGTCCGTCCGTCCGCACACTCTGTGGGAGGGGGAGGGGAGTCCAAAGACAACCCGACGGGGGCAGAGAATGCCATCTTTTCTTGGCGGGAAATCGCACGGTGCTTTAGGGCAACCGGCATTTTTCTTGGCGGGAAATCGCATGACCATCGTCGCTTTTGAAAAAGAGGTTTCTTTAAAAGCTTAAGCTTCTTTAGCATTTAACGATTGCTCGAGAGTAATGAAGTTTTTATACTTGACAAAAAAAAACTAATATATATAAATGGAAAGAAAAAGTTCAAAAGAATACTGGTAGAAGGCGAAAAGTTCAAGTTACGAAAGCTGCATTCAAAGGACTTCATCACTTTGTTTTCTTCACGGCGGAGAGTTTGCCCTGTTCTGAAACACAACCGAGTAAGTGAAGTTTTTAAAAGGTCTAAGGTACATAATTTCGAGTATTACGATGAAAGAAATTACGTTTTGAAATGTAAATTTGATTTATGCCATTAGAAATGTGTTATTTACTTTTGACTTTAAAAAAATATTAGAAAACGCGCTCAGATTTGTGACAGATTCTTGAATATTTTGCCATGCTGAGCCGATTTCACTCGCGTGGACCGACCTACGATTTTGGAAGTGTAACGCGAAGTGCATTTAAGAATAATCATAGGGGTTTTCGAATAAATGTTTTTCAAAAATGATTTCTCTGTCCATTATTTTGTGTTTGTTTATTCATAACAGTAGGTCTAAGCACAGCTGCAAGACAACTGCACAAGCTTTGCTTTCAATTTTCACCGTCCGGTCCATCTCTTTGTGCAACTGTCGATTTTCTTGTCCTAGAAGTTTTCAATAGTAATAATCTTTTAAGCGAAGCAGTTGTCGGTTTAAAGCTATTTTATCCGAAAAGCTTCCGAAAACAGTTTTGTGCGTTCCTCAAAGCGCCTAACTTTATATAGGCTTACTTCGCATCCGCAAAACTTATGCCGCCATAATAACAATTTAATTAAAGCGTGTTTGGCGTTTCTTTGTTTTGAATCTTGATTGTCTCTAGTTAGAGAACGAAATATAACAGTTATTTGAAAAACTATAAGCGAAGCAGTTGTCGGTTTAAACCTATTATGCCCGAAAAGCTTCCAAAAACAGTTCGGTGTATTTTTTAAAGCGCTCGAATTTCAGACAATTTGCAGCCGCAAAACTTATGCAACAGAGTTAAGAATGTTTGGACGGTGTTTGTTCGTTTGTTTTCAATCTCGATGGTCTCAAGTTAGAGAACGAAACATAAGCGAAGCAGTTTTGAGTTTAAAGCTATTTTATGCCCTTTTTCTTTACCCTAAAAGAACACCCCCAGTGCTGCCTTGCCTGAGCTCTGTTTACTGGGCTTAAATAAAACACAACAAATGATTGGACTAATATGGCTATGGGCAAAGGCCCATAGCCGCTTTTATTTAAACATCCAATATCCTTAACAATCTTTTATAAGTAGTTTGGCCCAGTAAAGGTGTGGGCACTAAAATCGCAAACACTCAATATTATTGGATTTGAAACGAAAAAACTGTGGATAGGACCTGGGGAGGAGGAGGGAGTTTAGAAACACGTCTTGCACCGCAGACAAACAGGACGCAATGACAAGCACATGGCTTCGTAAGTCATGTGATCTACACGTAACCCTAATAGGGGGTCTAATGCATTGTGCTAATACCGACAACCCTCCTGCTGGTCCCAGGACCTCTCCGAATTAAACAAAACACCATCAGAGAAAAAGTGGCATAAAAATCCTATTTCCAGGGAAATATTTTATTTATGCCCTTTTTCTTTACCCTAAAAGAACACCCCCAGTGCTGCCTTGCCTGAGCTCTGTTTACTGGGCTTAAATAAAACACAACAAATGATTGGACTAATATGGCTATGGGCAAAGGCCCATAGCCGCTTTTATTTAAACATCCAATATCCTTAACAATCTTTTATAAGTAGTTTGGCCCAGTAAAGGTGTGGGCACTAAAATCGCCAAAAGCATATGGTCACATATGCTGCCCCACCCCAGGCAAGAGCAGCACAACAAACAAGACTCCCTCAAGGCAGATAGCCGATAAGGCAACAGCAGCCCAAGCAAACTGAAGCCACATAGGTGAAAATAAATAACCGAGACTGATGGAGAATCTTAAAGCAATGTCTTAATAATAAAATTTTTATGCCTCAAAAGGGAAGCAGCACAACAAAACCACTCATTGAAATTAATTGAACGAGTGTCTAACAGGTGAGATACAGCCGCCCATGCAAACTGTACACACGCTGATGACCCAAGATTACTTGAAACAAAAATATACAACAGTTATAATTTGCATATATGACTCAGGCACCCCATGCCCATTGCATAATAGAAACGAACAATACGACGTTAAGTGACATTATCATGCCACTCGACTGGAATTATACCTGTTAAATGTACACCCCAGCCAATGAATTACATGTGGGGTGGGGGGGGGGGGGGCAGCAAGGTAGGAAAGCCGCCCATGCAAACTTAGCCCGCCCTGCTGCCCCCTTTTATGACTAAAAAAGAAATGGCATGACTGTGTGAAACCTACCTATATTAACCCAAGCCAACAAAGTAAAAAAGAGGCAACAAGGCTGGACAGCTGCCCATGCAAGCTTAGCCCGCCCTGCTGCCCCCTGCTTGTCTGAAAAGTTAATTAAAATACAATACCACTAGCTCATTTATTAAACCCCATGCACCCAGATCAACAAAGCACATGAGGGGCAACAAGGCGGGACAGCCGCCCATGCAAACTTAACCCGCCTTGCTGCCCATTGCTTGTCTAAAAATAATTAAATTACAATATCACTAGCTCATTTATTAAACCCCATGCACCCAGGCCAACAAAAGCACATGAGGGGCAACAAGGCGGGACAGCCGCCCATGCAAACTTAACCCGCCCTGCCACCTCGACATGTCTGTGAAATAAATTAATTACTGAGAAACGGGCAACCCATCCACTGTAATAAAAATAGGGCCTGGGCCTGAGCCTCGCAAGGCTAAATACTTGTACAATAAATCAACCGGACAAGAATGAGGGTGACGGGAAACCACCACTGAAAATGGGCGCTCGTTATAACTATGTTTAAAATTGCCAAATGTCAACTTAAATGCAGTCAATTCACCGGCAGCATTTACCAATTTGGTGAGCTGATAAAGTTGGAGAGGGGAAGGAGCGCCCCGCTTAGAAACTGAGGTTATTTCTCCAATGCGTAAAAAGGCATAAAAAGCCAGTGAGCACATAGCTTGAAATTGAAGTATTTGATATGCTGAACCTTCAAGAGAAGATGCAACAGCAACAAGCTTGTCTAATATAGGAAGTGTAATGGGAAGACGAGAATCGAGGCGAAAGCCCACTTTCCCATACCCCTTAAGCATTTGGGAGACATAAAAAACTTTGGAGGGGTCAGAAAAACCCATTAACTTATGACTATAGCCAAGGGCAGAGGTATAAGTATTTACAGTGGATGGGGCATAACTAGCATTATACAAATAAGCTATGAACAAGGCCATGATAGATGGTGAGATAGGAAGGGCAAAAAAGGGGTATTGGAATACTGAATTATAGAACTGATGAAAAAGTTTCCAAGCACGCTGATATGTGGGTATAGACGAGGGCTGAAGACTTGAACGCAGCAGATACGAGGCTATCGATGCCAATTGAGTGGGTGCAGATGTTGAGGGATCTCTGTGGGGAATGGATGCATGTGAGCTGGTGCCAGCTGCCTGAATGTCTGCAATTGTAACCGAGGCAACGAATCAGCTAATTTGTTGTGTAGACCCGGAATATGCTTAGCTTTGAAGTGTACATTGTGACGCAAACAAACCAGCACCAGTTCACGAACAAAGAACATCAAGTCTTTATCCCGACAAGACTGTTTATTAATGACATGTACTAAGGCCTCATTGTCGGTAAAGAACAAAACTCTGCGGTTTTTCATCTCATGTCCCCACAGGTGCAAACTTAACACAATAGGATAAAATTCTAAAAATGCAATATTGCGAAGCCTCCAGCTATCAGGCCATTCCCCATAGCACCAATTTTTACGAAAAACAGCACCAAAACCAAGGGTGCCAGAAGCATCGGTATACAGTTGGAGTTGATGAGAATCATGCCAATCATCAGACAGAAAAAATGAACGACCATTAAAACCCGACAGAAATTTTTGCCAAACATTTAAATCTGCTTTCACCTCCCTAGACAACCTAATTTGGAAGTGAGGGCGCCTAACACCAATTGTAAGGTCAATCAGACGGCGTAAAAAGGCCCTACCAGGAACAACAACGGAACAGGCAAAATTAAGTAATCCTGTTAAGGACTGAATTTCCTGCAGGCTGACCTTGCGGCGCGTAAGAAATGCAGAAATAAGAGTTTGACACTTATCTAACTTTTCTTGTGGCAACCGGGCCTCCATCAATATGGAATCGAGCTCAATGCCAGCAAAAGAAATAATTTGGGATGGGCCAACTGTTTTCTCAGGTGCCATGGGAATGCCCAAATAGCTACAGAGCATCAAAAATAAATCCAATTGTTTCTGACATAGTTCCTCCCTTGGAGAAATTATTAAAAAGTCATCTAACAAATGCAAAATATGAGTTGTATGCAACTTATTCTGGGCAATCCATTCAATCGCAGTTGAAAATATCTCAAATGTTTTACAAGAGCTTGAGCAACCCATAGGCATACACCGGTTATAATAATATAATCCTCGCCAACATATTCCGAGGAGATTATAATCCTCAGGGCGAATAGGAATTATTCGAAAAGCATTTTTGATATCAGTCCTTGCCAGAAAACAACCGTTATTTACTGAGGCCGGCGGTTTCCTAAAGTTGCTCTGACACGTAACCCTAATAGGGGGTCTAATGCATTGTGCTAATACCGACAACCCTCCTGCTGGTCCCAGGACCTCTCCGAATTAAACAAAACACCATCAGAGAAACAGTGGCATAAAAATCCTATTTCCAGGGAAATATTTTATTTATCCCGTAAGTAATGTGTGTTCCTCAAAGTGCTTGAATTTTTTCGCGGCTGCTAAAACCTAGGCGACATTTCTTCGATAAGTTTATTACAAGTGCTTCGAAGCTCCCAGATCCTTTATTTCGGGTAATCCCAGTAAAATGCCGGTGAAATGTCAGTATAAATTTTTGATCAGATTAATATTTTTATTTAGTGGCAGTTCATGTTATTTGTTAACATCCGAACGCGATGAAGATAACCCATTAAACAGTCGAATAATTTTTATTTTGTTTTTGTAAATGAGTGCCGTTTCAAGTTCATTCAAGCGAACAGCCAATAAACCAAGGAGATTTGACAAGCCTTCACAGTTAATGACAGGATATGGAAACATTGCAAACACCAAGCTAGACGGCTCGTGAGTAAAATAATCAAGCTGTGCTCAGCCTCTAGAACGACCTTTCGAGCTTGGTTTTACAGAACAGATCCCCAAAATATTAAAGGACAATTCGGAACACTTTCAGGCTTTTTGAGAAACACTTTTCGAAAGCGAACGAGCCAAAAAAAAAGCCCCGAAATGTATTTCAGACCGAAAAGTTTCAGGACTATTTTTGAGAAACGAACACCAGTTTATTTCTTCGCGGCTCCACTTTTAGGCTTGTCTAAATCTATATATTAACAGAGACATTGTTGAACTTGCGAAATCAAGCTATGGTTTGTCTGGTTATGCGTTAATTTTTTAATCAATTTGCTTCACGCAGTATAAGGTACAATAGTTTACTGAGGGTCTCACTGAGGCAGTAGTTTTGACGGATGCAAGACATCGATCATTCGTTTTAAAACAGGTCAAATTTTGCTTACACCATTAAAGAAGCTTTAAAGTTAATCAACTTCACCTGTTGTGATTTTGACCTGGGATTTTGCATGACGTACTCACATCCTTGTAGAGCTAGAGGAGCTGCTAAACGACCTGAAATCGTAGATTTGGGACTGTTAGACAACTAATAAATAACTCCTCCGGTTACAGTTGACGGTACAAATGACCTTTGTCTGACCTTGGGCTACACGAACAGTACATTTCAACTAAATAAAGCTTGTTTTTTTCTGGTAGCTTCTTTTCATATATTTATATTTCGTAGTAAAAGCTTGGAAAACACTAGATTCGACTGCTAAGCTCTTGGTGTTATGTCTCAATCCTCCTCAGTAGCCAAGATCACCTAGCAACGGTCCAAGCGTTTCCCACTCAGCCATTTTTGGGGGTAACACCAACCGCTTAGCGCCCGCCCCTCGGATTCGAAGGATACGCTTGGTTAACAAGACTTAACGAATCGAATGGAGTACTTTCCACTAAGAAATATGTGGGAAAAAACGACCGGAAAAGAGAAAGAAAATTATATTAGCCCATGGATTTTGATGGCGTTGTCAAAACTGACTAAAATTTTGGATAAATAACTTCCTTCGCTCGCACAAAATACTCTCTAATATAGAAATACCACGAGAAAGAACACTAGCCACTTGTTCTCGTAAACGAAATGCTTCTAGTAAAAAAAGGAACATCAAGATGAAGGCATCAAATCACTTTCTTAAAAGGAGACCAGACCATAAATGAGCTTTGGCAATTGTCCCAACACCCATAGAGTAATAGTACAAAATGTAGATTAATGTTAAACAAAGCATACCGAGCGTTTAGTCTCTCACCCTCCTTTCCACCTGTAATTCGCGTAACCGAATTGAATGCGAAGTGACCCATTGAGCTGATACGGAAATGTAGCACTATACCCATTTACGGTTTTATTTTAGGCGGTTGACAGCTGATGGTTAAACATATTACAAACCCCTTTGCAATCTATATCTAAAGCTTGGGTCCTTGATAACTAGTGAAGACCCTGAGTATTACACGAACTGTAAGAACAGTACCGTGATAGAACTTCAATAAACAAGCGTTTTCTTTGTACATTAGAATGCTTTACCAGAGAGGGTTCCTTGGATGATTCATGCTACATGCTTTTTACAAGGTGCGAGACTTGGAGAAACGCACAAGAAAAATGCCAGACACATGGAGCACGATTGGTAAAGATTGAATCAGCAGACGAGAACGAATTCATCAAAACGACTTTCCTGAAGACATCCGCGTCTTCTCCATCAAGTTCTATAGCATATTGGATCGGATTGAGCGACGAGGAGAAAGAAGGCGAATGGAAATGGACAGATGGCAGTTTATTAAGCGGCAAGTACAAAAACTGGCATGAGGCAAATCCTGACAACTATGGCGGCAATGAAAATTGTGGCTCCATACGGTTTGGACTTCTTTGGGATGCAGAGTGGAATGATCGGAGATGTCATGCTATACTTGGCTTTATTTGCGAGAAGGTTTCTCCTTAAAGTAGGATCACGTGGAAGATGCTTTACTGACCTCCTCCGGGATTCACAAGCATAAGGTGTACTGACCTATTTGAAGTGGAGAACTATATCATTTATTCAGTATAATAACTACCTTTATGTCATGGACAAAGATGACGAAGTTTATTCAAAAACCGTCTTTTAGCGGTTTCACAATATAACTAACATTTTCCCGTGATTACTTTACGCCTTATCAGTCTGGTCAAGATAAACTATCAGCCTCTTTTCCAGACGACTCTACGCACTTAGTGAGAGACCAAAACTAGTCCGAGCCGGAGGCTTGGGGTATAGTGCTACATTTCCGTATCAGCTCAATGGGTCACTTCGCATTCAATTCGGTTACGCGAATTACAGGTGGAAAGGAGGGTGAGAGACTAAACGCTCGGTATGCTTTGTTTAACATTAATCTACATTTTGTACTATTACTCTATGGGTGTTGGGACAATTGCCAAAGCTCATTTATGGTCTGGTCTCCTTTTAAGAAAGTGATTTGATGCCTTCATCTTGATGTTCCTTTTTTTACTAGAAGCATTTCGTTTACGAGAACAAGTGGCTAGTGTTCTTTCTCGTGGTATTTCTATATTAGAGAGTATTTTGTGCGAGCGAAGGAAGTTATTTATCCAAAATTTTAGTCAGTTTTGACAACGCCATCAAGACCCTTAAAAGGATTCATCCAAGTGCATCTTTTGCTTCGTATTGTTGTGTGTATATACAATGTGCTATACAATGTGCACGTTCGCTGGGTGTCATATTTCATTATTATTTCGAATTGACACATCGAGGAAACTAAAGAAACTGGAGTAAAATATTAAAACGTTAGGCGTATAGTTTGATACATCCATGGTAAAAAGAAAAAGAAAACAAGAGCAATAGCTAAGTTGAAATACACGTTTGCATAATACACGTTTGCAGTTACGGTTTTATCAGCACTTTAGCATTTGTAGTACATTGAGATATCTAATCGCATCTCTTAGTTACTATTTACTAATTAGTTACTGCATGCAACGTATCCATTTACTGGTATAAACCAAGTTTGTTTCCGCACGTCACAGAGGGGCAACACAACACATCCAAATAAGTGTTTGTGTTGCATTCCGTATACTTATTTTACTAATGTACTAGTAAATCATGATCTAGAATTTGTTCTTTTTGGGTTGTACTTAAGCTCCATCTATACCATCTTTAGGACGAAGAGCGTTTTGGGCGCGCTTGTGGTTCACACCGTGAAATACGAATACTCTTTTTTTGACGTTTGGGGCACATTGCACAACGGCACAACACGCAGACGTCACAACAGGCAAAAAATACAACCGTTGACTTCTGGTTCCCATTCGAGACGTCTAGGGCGTCAACCCATTAGGGCTTTTGTCTTAATATTAATACAGGTTACCACAAGTAGATATTGCTCAAATAGTCTATCAACAGTTATTGTCTAGTAACGTCGATCACCAATGTACTGAAATGGACTCTTTTCTATTAACACATGACCTTGAGTGACAAAATATTTTCGCTAGCAATGGTCAATCAAACACTTAATGAGATTAGCTCGATGCGGCTCGTCATGCGCAAAAAAGAAAACAGCTGACTTCCGGTTCCCATTCGTTCTAGGGCGTCAACCCATTAGGGTTTATGTCATATTTTTACAGGATGGTACTACATAAGTAGATGTTAGTATAGGTAATCATACGGTTTCGAGTTCAATTTGGAATTAATTTGCACGAGTGAGTTTTTCAAAAAGCTGAAATTGCACGAGCCGCTTCGGCGAGTGCAATTTCAGCTTTTTGAAAAACTCACAAGTATGGATATGGTATGGATATGGTATGGATCTATTTTCTCTTTGATATAGGGTAACCTGCAGTCAAGACCCGTTCTAGCGGTCACCCTTGGGACCGCAATTTGATACCCAAGAGTTCATTAGTTTAAGAATAATATGAGACAGAAAACACGTTAAAAAGTCAACCTGTACGTTCTTCACTGATCTATGCAGACGGCATTGCTACGCTATTGCTTCTTCTTTTGCTACAAATGCCAAGCAACCGAAATATGAACAGATATAATTGTCTATATGCAACGTTCAGTTTATGAGAGGGAAAAGACTTCAACTGCCATGCTGAGACTACCGGGGAAACTAAACTGTTGGCAGTCTCAAGTTGGTAAACATCGGAACATTAAAAAAATGTTTCTGGAAACTGACCGGCAAACTGTTGCAAACAAGTGAAATAGAGCTTGTTCCTACTGGCGCTAATCTCGTTTCACTTTATCGAAGTTTACTTAACCTGGAAAGTGCAGTATAGCCGGGCATCTCGTCGCAAAAAGGTTATGCAAGCAACCGACTGCCACCAAACCGGGATTCACACAACAATTTCAGGTTTTGTGGGTCAGACTAAAGTTTTGGCCGTGTGGAGCGAGGCACTCAAAGGGAGGTGGCGTCTCCCTATCTGGTCACTAGCAGGTATGTTACGTGACTCAACACGGCTGCGTTAAATCCTCAGTTACGCTATATTCGATTGGTTAGCTTTCCATAAGATTGGATTCTTTTAGGGCGCCGGCCGTATGGCTGCCATTAGCCCAAGTAACACATACAGCCTCTGCATGAGTAACGAGTAAAAGTGTTTGCGAAGAAGTTAAACTGAAATGCTGCACTTGGGGAGCTACTCTGATCCAGCGACGCGGCGGTCTGTCACTGGAAAAGTATATCTTAAGAGCTTGTGCCTGAGAGAGTGTGGCAGGCCCGGAAATAGGGGTCGGCCGATTTTATTCAAATTTGGCACACAAAGTTGCTATGAAAAGTTATGTAACATACCGAAAAGTTAGTTTCCAGGACCTTATTTGGGCTGAGTTTTCTTATATCAGCTCCATGTTGGTCTCTTGAGGCTTATTTTTAGCTTAATTTTGGGTACTTTTCTGTTCCTCGCGTGCAATCTAAGTACTACTTACAGGAAATGAAAAGCCGTTTTTTGTTAGTTCAGTCCTTAAGCTTGTTCAAAAATAGTTATATGCTTAACAAAAGTACTTATGCTGTTCATATAATTATTTGAAGTTATGTCTCTTTCAGCCATATGAAGTGAAACCGGAAATGTCCTAAGTTTAAGTTCTATTATAGCTGATGCCCAGTTTTGAAATCATAAATTGCTAACAGAACTCTAAAATGCAGTCCTAAGAAAGCGAGCTTATCATCATTTCTTAATCCATAAAAAAAAAAACAGAAAAAGGAAAGAAAAACAGAAAGAAAAGGAAAGTAAGAAGCAATCGTGCAACTGATAGCCAAGACTTGCACTTGAAATTGAATCCACTGCGTACCTGAGGTTCTTCACTGCTCCTTTCAACATTAAGACATACGCACTGTTTCGTAGTAATTTGTCCTATGAAAAAGAAGTTGTCAGTCTCTTCAACATATTTTGCTTGGCCTAGCCGTAGCTGCCTGGCAACAGCGCGGTGGTAGATCATTTTTTCTTGGACGGTTTCGGAAGGTATTTCTTTGAAGGTATGTCTGCCAACAAGAATTGACATTACCCTTGGACGCGCAACCAACTTATACCCCAGTACAGGGGCGGGGGGTGAGGTTGGGTAGATTTGCCTTCCACCCCCCCCCCTCCCTTGAGGGGTATGTCGTTTAAAAATTTTACTTTTAGATAGCCCACGATGCACTTTATAAGATTAGGTTGATATGGGTTGTGTCGCTGCTTGGGAGCTGCGTCATTATCCAAAATGACGACCAAAAAGGCCAAAGTGACCGCCGTATTGGATTTTATTCACAATTACATTTTGTCGAAAAAGTGCGGAAATTAACAATTTCCTAAGCCATGCTTGTAACATGTGATGCGATTAAACAGTTTGCTGCTTTTTGGCAGCAATTTACTTTTTTGTCACCAAAAAAGGTGAAAACACAAATTTTTAATTTAAAAAATGGCTTGACGGGAGATGGCTCCATCGCCATCTTCAGTGGATGTCTACAAAGTGAAAAAAGCCTAAACCTTAGTATTTTCTTCTTGTTAGTTATTAAGTTAGGGTTGAACTTTACAGTACTCTTAGAATTTTATGGTTTCAACACTGGGCATAAAAAATAATGCAACTTAAAGTTAGGCCATTTCCGGTTTCTCTTTATAGGTCTGAAAGAGACAGCATTTCAGACTAATGCCGTGGGAAGCAAGCATATTCCCGTGAGCCATATTCTTTTTGTTCAAAAAGCTTAAGGACCAGGCTAATAGAAAATGACAATTTATTTCCCTCAAACTTTTTCCAATAATGGGAATGAAGATTTAAAAACTGCTAAAAATAGAACAAAAATCAGTCTCACGGAGGGGCCCAAAGAGCATGTATCTGGAACTCAGCCCAAATAAGGTCAATGAAGCTAAAACTCTGGCATGTTACACAACTTTTAGTATCACCTTTGTGACCTAAATTTGAGGCAAATCGGCTGACCCCTATTTCCGGGCCTGCCCCACTCTCTCAGGCACAAGCTCTTAATAGAAGACAATGAAGAAAAACGGTGGTACGCATTTTATCCTGTACCACTGTTTTTTTCATTGTCTACTATTACAGTTTTTGGCCTAGTAAAGCATAACACTGAATACTGTTTACTTCTATTTTATCAAGATTTGGTCTCGCCTACCAAAGACTCGTGTTAACGTTTCAAACAAAGCACTGATCAAGATTCACACTTCGTAACATTAAACCGAACTAAACACCATTTTCCTCATGCTGAAAACTTGTGTCATTGATTCCTTTACGATGTTGGAAACTTGAGTCAAGTTCCAACGTTTTTACACTTAACAGGCCCATGATGGAGATCGAACGATCTCTCAATGCACTTCCTCGCGATATGTGTCTCCGTCGTCTTTTCCACCTTCGTCGTCGCCCAAAACAGCTTCTTTTGATTCCATTTCGATAATTCTCACTAAACGCTAAACAGATGATTGGGTTACAAGCACTATTCATATGACCCAAGAAAAAGCGCAAAAAGTGTACCTTGCACGACAACGGAACATTCCAGAACTCTTCAAGGGGTATGGCAATAAAATACAACAACCAGCACAGAAGAAAAGCTGTAATCACTGCAAGGCTCATCTGAGTGACTTTCCTGTTTGTTGCTGAAGCGCGATCCCCTGTGGCATTTCCAATGAGGGCTTGCCTCCGCTTTAGAAAGACTAATATCGATGCGTACAGAGTTATTATGAAAAGAAGGGGGAGACCATAAAAGGTGATAAGCATAAAAGTGTGGTAATACTTTCTCGCTTCTTTCGTTGGAAAAACAGACAGTGTGAACCCAAAAGCAGCCAAGTTTGCCGGAAGGAGAACGAACTGTCTTCACGGCGTAGAACATTGGACAACGAGCGGCCATGAAGACAAGCCAAGTGGCACACAGCAAACCCATGGACAGCTTTTTTGATATCAGCACTCTCAAGGGAAAGGCTACGGCAAAGAACCTTCCAAACGCGATAATGACAACAGTCAAGATGGAAACACAGATTGAAACCTCTTGGGATATAGACACAAATTTGCAGAGTATGAGGCCTGAGGTTCCTTCCACCAGCCACTCAAGTCCGACCACAATTCGCGCCACCATCCGAGGCATGTAGACTAAGGTCACGAGAAGGTCTGCAAATACCATGTTCATTATGCAACAATTTACGGTATTTTTCATGCTCTTATTCTTGAAGTAGACAAATACTAATATGGAGTTTCCTACGATGGAAGTGGCCATTACGACACTATACCCAACGATCATGAGAATCTTTAACGCAACACTGTTTGTGAACATAAAACAACCAACCAATGTATTACTATTCTCGGTGTTGTTTTCTGCAAGGCCCACACTATAGTTTACCGTCATGATTTTAACTTTCCTTCCTATATTTCAGTTCAGAGGCTCTAGCAAGGAGCACGTACGTTTCACCTAATCGCAATTACGTTTGCACGAAAGGCGTTTGGCTTTGAGTATTATGAAGATTAGAAGTTTTAGAGTCAAGACACGACAATCTCTTTCAAAAACCAACCTCCTTTTACCATGTGAATAAATACAGCTGCATGCTCAATAAGAGGTGTCGAAAAGAAGAATATAAGGAGAAAATGGAGGTCGCAAATGCCACTCACAACTCTTTGAAATTATTTTTTGGTTTATCTTTTTACACGTTTATCACAGAACTCAAACAGCAAAATGGGAGACAAAGACATAGGTAAGAAATGGCATGACCACTGGAGGTCCCTAGCAATTTCCTACGTTGCTCTATTCTAATATTGTCGAATGAGTAATTTTGTTTAAAGAGACGCGAGAAAGAGAGATTGCACTTATAAAAGAGTGCACCATCGGCTGCTTTTTTGCAGATCAGGTGTGCAAAGACTTTGTCAATCCGCGAGTGGGTTTTTGAATGCTTTTAGTTACCAAGACATAAACTTGTCAAAGCCGCCAATTTCGTAAGCAGCTGGAACACAATCATTTGCCATATAAGGCTGTGTTCACGCTTTCATCTCCGCTAAATACTAATTGGGCAAACATTGATCTGGGTGATTGCGCAAGGGCATCCTTGGCGGGCGTATTTCAAGACGAAACTGACGGCCATTGTTATTAAAATTGCCATTGCCATTGAAATTGACAGCAGTGTGTTGCCCAGTTTTCGTACACTTTAGTTTGTAATCGCTATATCTTTTCGTCTGTGAGACGAAAATTTCTGAATTTTCTATTAAAGATAGCCCATTTACTTACCTTCAATATATAAAACGATTGGCCGCTTGATCGACGTACGTTCAAAATTATGCCATTTTTCCCGAAACTCCTAAGTTGCCCAGTCTTCGTACACCTGGCCCAGTTTTTGTACATCGACAAAACAACATTTCTCCACGAAAACGCTCGACGCAAACTGATGTGTCAGCCACCCTGCTGAGTGCTTATCGTGTTTTCTCTTCGGTTTGTGAATAAATATCGGCTTAGCGACCAAAATTTGGCGTACAAAGCAAATGGTTATTCCGGGGGTGGATCCTGCAGTGTTGATTTTTTGGTCCCTCACTTTTGGGCGGCTTTTCTTACGCTCAATCCACTGTCTCGTACGTCATTTACTGCCTTGGTAAAGGTAGTTGACAGGTTACTATTCTGCGTATTACAACTCTTAAGAAAAGGCCTGTATAAGATTCGACGTTTCCCTTCCGTTTCCGCTAACGCCTTTAGAATAGCAAACTCTTTACTTCCGTTTCCGCTTACGCTTGCTTTTCTTACCTACTTTTGTAAATGTTTATTAGAATCGCAATGGAGAGAAAAAATCACTAAAACCGGTAAGCTAACGATATTTCACGGTGTATGTCAACATTCTATGCATAGACATCTACCTTAGTTAATTATTTGACGATTTAGTTTGTTTGCGTGGGATTACGTTTATTTTAAAATATTCGTGACCTCGGCGTGACCTGGATGTAAAGCGTCGCTGTTATACCACAACAAATACATGTGGTGTATCGTACTTTGCAAGGATTGTTGTGTAATCTTTGCTGCACTTGCGACCTATTAGTTTTCGAACAGCAAAGTTTAAAATTCAGTTCTTTAACTTATCTAATAATAGGTTTTGAGAAAGGCGCAGCTAAGTGTACGAAAACTGGCACAGTAGGTCAAAATGTATGCGAAGATTCTCACCGCTAAAATTCAGGAGCAGTTAAATTTAAGCTGGCGTTGAAAGTTTTTCCATTCACTTTCATCTCTTGTCTATCATCTGTCCAAAAATCATGAAGTTCCTTGCAAAATTACCAGCGAAACGGGCTATTTGTTCATCTACAATACCTTTACTGTGCAGTGAAAAGTGCAAATATTAGCCGCTAAACTTTTACTCACCTCGAAAGAAATTGTCCGCAGTGACCTGCCTCTTCGTCAAAAAGCCCGGCAAAACCGACAATTTATAACTGAGATGTTCCTTTTACTTTTGGAATTCTTCGGTTGACGAAGATTTAAATGACCGACGAAAATAATCAAATAAAGTTCTTTCTGTACGAAAACTGGGCCCGTACGAAAACTGGGCAACATAATGTACGCATTCGCTGCTTTACGATGAAATGGTTTATCCCAGTGCTATCCCCTTATAACGGAAAAGTATGACTGGAGCCCATTTCGTTGTATCAGGAGTGCATTGTGTAGCCAAACACTGCGCCAGCTTAACTCCTAAACGTACGTTGTTTTGGTAAGTGGTCTATAATTCATACCGTCTACAATTCATGCCGTCTTCATCAAGGGATAAAGCACATTATCCATCTGTATTAGTTATTGTACAGAAAGCGCGCGAAACGAGTACAAATATCTCACCATATTGTAGAGTACCGTGCGTGTGCTCATCCTGTTACACTTGTAGATTTCTTTCAAGTTACTGGAAGAGGTTGGATAAGAAATCTCTTATTAGATGTTTCGGTGTGAAGTATCGCCGTATATTTTAATCGTTGTTGACTTGCCCTTCGGCTTCGGGCTCGTCAAAATACATCACAACTCGTAAAAATATACGGCAATACTTCACACCGAAACATCTAATTAATAAGATATATGAATCTGCATCTTGGGTGAATATTCAGCTCTTTCAATTAACGTTCTCCGGGATTTTAGTTTTACACGACAAGACCGAAAAGTAGTATGAGTAGCTGTGAATCTTTTGTGATTCGGCTATAATTTCGCGGCCGTCACGGCCATAGGATGGGTGAAAGTACCATTAACATGCTTGTCTATGAGATTTATTTTCCGGAGGAGAGTGCCATAGCTACGTTTGCTAAATCTAATAAATTTACCCATATTGTCTTGCGGACTTATCGCGTGCGCTTTCCCGGTTAATTGAAATAGCAGTATACATGAAAGGTATGCTCTTCAAGTCTTCCTACTCAAACAAAAATCTGATCTAGCAACATCACCTTGTTCACAACTAACCAGTTACTTGAAGATCATTGGCCCCACCTTCGTCGTGGACGGGTAATTGTTTTAGTAACCGGACCATGCGTCAACAAGTCCCGAGTTCTGCACTCTGAAGAACGCTGTAGAACGACAACAATACAGACGTCGTAAAGAACAACATCACAAGAGACTTGACCATTCGATTTTACAGTACAACGGTACAACAGACTTGGTCAGTGGAGCATCATACCTCACTTTTCAATTATACAACGAGCCAGTTGTGGACAAATTTCATACGCTCATGTTCAAGGAATCCAACCTATGTCTTACAGTGACCCGGGAGTGATATCAAGCCGATGCCAAAAATCTCCGACGTTCTAAATTCGGAAGATTCAATATCCAAGAAATTAAGGCCCTGAAAACAAATAAGGCCATAGGACCTGTCCAAATACCCGAAGTTCCCATGCAATAGTCTCGCCCCTCACCAGATTGTACTCAGTGTTAGTAAAGTTTTCACCCAACGGTAGAAAGTACGCTTTTCAAAAAAAAGGGTCCAACTGACAAGAGTAACTATCAACCCATCTCCTTATTTAGCGTTCCAAGTAAAATACTGGAATCGTGTCTAGCTCACACAGTGCTACAGCATGCGAACACTGACAAGTAATGGGCAACCGGTAAGGGCCACTCAAGCCAGCTATTACTTACCCATCTCACTGAATGCTGCGGCAAAAACGTAGTGGTCGCTACTGCTTTAATTTTGTGAATTTTAGAAAAGAATTCGAGTGTCTCTCTCATGAAATTCTGCATAATTTAAAGCACAGAATTAGGATTCAATGCATCCTCTTATGTTGGCTAACAGGCTATCTGAACCACCGGAGGCGAGTTATAGTTATATATGAACTCAACGTTATTAACAGAGTTAAATATAACGGGTAGAAAAACACAAGGCTCAGTTATCGGTCCATGCTTATTCTGTCTTACATCAATGACATGCCAAAAGCTTTTACTTCCGGTAATCTGTGCATGTACGCCGATGACACCACCATTTACTTCATTGGATCAATTACTACTGACGGTGAAATGGTACATGAATAACTCAGTAAAACCACATCCAGCAAAATGCAAAGCCATGCTATTGCCATTATTTTATTGGGCTTTACCCCCTCCCCCTCCCTCCCCCAATTACTATTGGCGACAAAACAACAACGTGGGGATGTCACTCAAGTTTACTGGGAGTTATCATAGATTGGAACCTCACCTCGTCTAAACATCTAACAGATCCAAAGAAAAACTTCGTAAAGAAATGACTTGCCGAAAAAGTAGAGCAGTGCATGACTAACTCAATAACACCACATCCAGCGAAATGCGAGGAATTATGCTGTTTTATCGACGTTATTTTATTGGGTTATTTTTGAAACAATGATGTGGATATGTCATTCAAAGCTACTGGGGATCATCATGGACCAGAAACTCACCTGGTCTAAACACCTAACAGATATCAAGAGAAACTTCGTGAATTAAACTTCGTATTCATTCCTAACTAAAACAGTGCTATTAAAAATTGAACTGTAACCAGGATAAGACATATTAAAAATATAAAAAGCGTTCTCTGGTTTAGAAAGTTTAAGAGAAATATAAGCTTTCGGCTATTATACTATAGCCTTTAACGAATGTAAAAAGAAATGAAAGCGCATGATTGGAAATATATGCAAGGGAGGGTGTGAAAAGATTAAACCCAAGAATACAATAGAAGTGTAAAAAAGCTAAAAATGGACAAAAACGGACAAAATAAGAATTACAATAAGATAGAGTATTGTCTTGGTAGCGGTTTGGAATTATTGCCAAACCATGCCTGGCAAAACAATCATTGAATTGATTTTGATGGCGCTACCGTGATAGACAAAGGCAATTACCGTATTCGAAGAACACTAGAATCCTGGCATACTGCCAAAACTGTCGGCGCAGACAATAATTCCAAACCGCTACCAAGACAATACTCTATCTTATTGTAATTCTTATTTTGTCCGTTTTTGTCCATTTTTGGCTTTTTTACACTTCTATTGTATTCTTGGGTTTAATCTTTTCACACCCTCCCTTGCATATATTTCCAATCATGCGCTTTCATTTCTTTTTACATTCGTTAAAGGCTATAGTATAATAGCCGAAAGCTTATATTTCTCTTAAACTTTCTAAACCAGAGAACGCTTTTTATATTTTTAATAAAACAGTGCTCTTGGACTTCCATCTTTAAATAATCCCCCAAAATGCCAAATATTCTTCCCAAAATAGAAAAAAAAAATTCTCCTCCTTCCTCTCACAGTATTACACAACAAAAAACAAGTCTTAAAGCGCTTTTCAGTAGGCAACTATTCATATACATTCAGGGTTCTTTTTTCCCTCTCTTTCCCCTCTTTCTTTCCTTTAACGTTTAACGAGTATTCAGTAATGTCGATAGCCTGTTCCAGGCGTTCAGATAGTGGAGCGCGAGCGAAAAATAAAGCGAGCGAAAGAGCGGGAAAAAACGAGGGAAGACTGGAGAAGAGGACGAGGGAACGCCCATGCCGCCCACTTAAGACCGCCGACAGCGGCAGAGAAACATGAGCCCAGGGTCAGGTCAATGTAAACAAGAAAGTTATGTAATTGTGCTCACCGAAATAGGTTTCACCCGAGTTTGAAGCATTGGGAAAAGTAGATGACGCTTTAAGAAATCTGACATGTCGAATGAACATTGCAAAATTTTCTGCGATACAGAAACGCAAATGTCATCTCCACTACTGGACCAATAAAGGTAACGAGAATCACAGACGACTTTATATACACATCGGTTTATCAAATTGATGAATAGACAGCTTTTCACTCTGTGACGGAATGAACTTCGTCGTCTTCATCGATTGCGATGGCTACGATATGTTTGTTGTTGTTCTTTTCTCCATTCCTTAGACAGCAGGCTTTCAGGGCTTTCCTAAACAATCTAGCCGATCCATTTTTCCTGCTCCTTCTTCGTCTTCTTCTTCGTCTACTCCGATAGCCAGCGCTCTAATTCCGATGCTTTGAATCTGTTCTACTTGGTCTTTCATGATTGCGACAAGCGGAGTAACCACAATTATCTCAGAAACAGCGTTTCTTTGCAATGCGTTGATTAACCTTGGAAAAAAGTTGAAAGATCAAGCTATTTCCAAATCCTGTTGGAAGAATGGCGATGAAACCTCTTCCCAGAAACAAGTTTTGAAGACAATCTTTTTATTCCATGTGTAAAGTATCCACATTTGGGAAATCGTCAAGCGCTTGCCGTGCAGTTATTCAACCGTGCGTGACTCGATGGAGGATGACCTTCGCACGGGCACCCCATATCGCATTTCTTGTCTGCGTCAACAACCCTTTGGTGTTGACAGGTGTCAAATTTGGCCAATCAGAGGGTATACCAGATTCTGGTATACCGTCACGAGCTTTTTAAAATTAATTTCACAGGCGTTCTCTCGTCCTCTTCCCCAGTCTCCCCTCGTTATTTCCCGCTCTTTCGCTCGCTTTCTTTTTCGCTCGCGCTCTACTATCTGAACGCCTGGAACAGGCTATAATGTCGATAAAAAAAGAAAACCTGTTAAGTCATGGACAGCGAAAGCCACATGTGTGTATATACTCTATGTAAAACTGATACTTGCCTGGATTACTCACTGTCATTTTTTGGTGGATTTTGCAAATTTTTGTGGACTAAATTAAAAAACAATAAGGATAATCCCCATCTGAATTTGGAGTTTTAATAGCCCCTTCAAAATCTGCTTAAGCTCCTCGTGTACTGTGGTTCTGAACTTTTGAGTCCTTGGACGAATCTTTAAAGCGTCACCAATCAAATGAAAGTAACTGAGCACTACTTCCCCGTAATATAACCTGCGTGCAGACGTCCCCCATTTCCTTTGCTTCACAGCTACCGTGGTACTGTTTATTACGCTGTAAAAAATGGTTCAAAATTGTGACCATTGAAATGTAAGCTACCGAGCAGCATACACAAATCCATTTGCTGCTGTTTGTTTCTCGATATTTTGAAAATGCAATTTTGAACTTTTATTGGTTTCAATCTTTGGTCTTGAAAGGATAAAAAAAAAAGCTCGTTCCCCGTAAATCATAGTCGATACACCTGCCTCCTGGGTAAACACAAATTGCACGTGTTCAGTCTTGACGCTTTCTATATACAAACAGTGTAAATGAGACAAAAGGCAAAAAGCAAATAAAAAGCAACGTAAAGAGTTCAGAATGTCACAGAAATAAATACGCCTCGAAAACATAGTATTCAGATGGCCTAAAGATGACAATTACTGAACATAGACCTAAACGAATCATAAAAGATTTTTTGACGTTTCCACACTTAAAAGAACCCTTTTGTTCTTCTAAGAACCTTCTCGTGGAAAGTATTACTCGGATAAAAAGTTCACATAAATTCAAATACGTTTGGCTTCATAAGTTACAGTTTATTTCCAATTGCATTTGTTCGACACTTACTTTAGACCAAATTGTGTTGCGCAACACCTTCAAGAGAACACAGTTTTAATTGAAACAAAAAGCAGTTTCTTCTGAGTTTAACCCCCAGCGAGAAAACAAGAGATTCCTGATACATTGTGAAGGTAAAACACTCATTTTTTTTTTTCTTAAATGTGTCTAGATAAATATTTCCTCTGCTAAAGCTCGAACTGACAAAGACGTTATTTCACAGGAAATTTTATGTACTTCATGCCTTTCCTGATCATGATACATTAAGCAGAAGTGTTAAAAAATATACCCAGTACCTTATAATTATTTCACGAAATTGCGTATACCATACACCTAGCTATAGTTTTAATTTTTCACGAAGGCAGCTTCAAGCAGAGGACAGGATTTGCAAAAAGAAACGTCTAACTTAACAATTCTCCGGGTTTGAAGCATATCCTATTTCCCTCGGCGAAAATGCAGTCTGAGAAAGTTCGTCGGCTTTTCTAAGCAAATCCTAGAAGGGAAAAATTATCCTATGTTACACTTAACAAAATGAAAGCAAGAACTCCGCAGTTATCTCGCTAAGAACTAATTAAACTACGGTCACGGAAATTGCAAGAATTTGAACTCTCACCTCGTTTGAACACAGGTGAAAATTTAAATTTTTAAATATTTGAAAGCTAACTTAGGACTTAGCAGTTACAGGGCCACCGTAATGTTAAAGGATAACAAGTATAAACCCTTTTACTATAACTGATGCTCCTTACAGTGTTACTTGTCTCGTAAAAAAAACAATAATCGACAACCACCTCTTCAAAACATTTCTTTTCATTCCGCCGTAGGTAACGAAGAGAAGAATATAGTTTGAGAACAACTGGAAAAAGAAAAAGCGATTATTTGTCCTGATTATGTACCAAAATTTGAGCGTTAATTCCACGCTGCAAGCCGGTCAAAGGACGTCACTTGCAATATGCTTTGGAGAAGACCAACCAGGCATCAAGGCTACGAGAGTCATAGCTTACACGATAATACTAATTGTTTCTCTGGTTGGTAACTCGCTGGTGATCGGCGTATTTTGGCAAGATCGAAAGATGAGAAAACCAGTCAATTACCTCATAGCAAACATGGCCGCTGCAGACTTGGCAATCACTGTAGTCTACATGCCGCGAATGATATCTGCGGTCACACGGAGCTACGAGTGGCTGGTCGATGGGACGTTGGGCCTTATTCTATGCAAGATAGTTCCTCCACTTCATCTGGTATCCATCAAAGTGTCCATTTTAACACTGGTGTTTTTGAGCGTCGAGAGATTTCTGGCCGTTTCGCCTCTCACGAGAAAAAAGCTCACCGTTCGCAGTGTCAAGATCATTATTGGTTGCGTTTGGCTGGTGTCCTCTGCAGTTCACATACCAAACATCTATGGGCTCAAACTCAGACCGGGACAGGGAGGGGCGAAGATGTGCGTCGCTTACCTCAACAAAATCTTTGGAAGCTCAAAAGGCAGGCGAATCTACGACAACGTGTTAGCAGTGACTTTTTACGCCATTCCATTGTGCGTTATAGTTCTCCTTTATACAATGGCCGCAGTTAAATTGAGAAGACGCAACGCTTCCGGCCGGGAGGAACTTGCCGACGGAAATAGGTGCAAGAGGGTCAAAGATAAAATGAACGCTAATGTGTTTAAAATGCTTTTCGCAGTGACATTGGCTTTTATTTGCTGTTGGCTAAGTTATTTCATCATGCGGAAAGGCGTTATAGGGACTCGCATTCCATGTAATGTTCAGTTTATTCGGTATTTCTTAGCGCACACAAACAGCGCTATTACACCTTGTCTTTACATCATATTCAGTCAAAAGTATCGTAGTGGCTTCAAGAACATACTGGATAGGGTGGCTTGCCGTGTTCCTGCCCGCGTGCGAAGTAGCACGGCATTGTCGCTGATTTCTGGAGGAACAACTTTCGGTTCGTTGTGCTCAGTGTCCTCCCAGGGGGTTAGCCTTGTGAGTCTAAATGTCGTAAGGGAGGAGAGGGTCCAGCCAAGAGATGCGAGCCGCATCCATGCGAGTACGTTGAAGCCTCTGCACTGTTAAACTTGACAATAAGAGTCTTTAAGATCGCAGCGAACCCCAAACAAACTATCACAACGTTTTATATTAATCTAGACAATGGTCTATAACATTTCAAATGCTTGCAAAATGTAAGTAAAAAAGATTTTGTCCTGGACGTGCTCCAGTGCAGGTGTATCTTCAATGTCTACGGGTCAGATTTTTAAGTGTCACCATTAAAAACACTGGTAATTTCCTTACGTTTGGTACTGTTTATTGTAACATTTAGATGAAAGTTGTACATGTAGAGCAAAAAGTTTCTTGTGGTACTGTTTACCACCGTACGCTTGTAAGCAAGGTGAATCTAACTTTGCGGTCTGTGAATGAAAATCTAAAGTTTTACAATTCAAATGAAATCTTCTTAGAAGTATTTTCTTGTTGTACTGTTTATTACGCTTTGTAAGGCGGTTGTATTAAATTTTGAGTCTGTCTCAGGATACCATCTGGCTTAGGCCAAGGCGAAACGTCGAACTTAACATGCGCCGAACCTGATGCAAATGAGCAAAAGCTATTGTTTTTGCTCATTTGCATCAGGTTCGGTACATGTAAAGTTCGACGTTTGGCCTTGGCCTCACTAAGCAGTACTTCCCCGCTGTTTTGCTTCTGTTTAAACATTCAGCAAATAATTTGAACTTGTGTACTCCGAAGCATGAAAGGTGTAATTAGAACTAAATTAATAAAACAAAAGGTATTGACCGTATTGTAACCACGTGTACAGTATCATCATCGTCACGCAAACGATAACGTGTAAACAGTAGACCTCCTCGCTTGATGAAGACAAGCAGTTGGCAATCAAAACGTAGCGATCTACATCTTAGCGCCTGCATCATAAGACAGACCATTGTACACTTTAATATCTTTAAGTTTCTTTTTGTATCCTTAAATAATTTTTAAATCTGTACAACTTTCTAGCAGCCATAAGGAAGTAGTATTTATTTTATTAAGTGTGATTTTAAAAGGCCGTTTTACATAATACCTGTAGCAAAAAAAGCTTAGCCTGTACATAAATAAATGACTCGTACTTGCTCAACGCCTTTTCACAACCTTATAAACCCAGCTAGTTTTGACTAGCTCTTTTTTCCTTACGGCGCAGGTATCGTTTCTTTCCAGCCTCAAACCGTTTTCGTTCTTCATCTGTACTGAGTTCCAGTGGGGGGATGGCCTGGGGACGGCGTTTGTCATCCAGTGAAACAAACGTGAAGAATGCACTACATGATCTCACGCTCTTATCTAAGGTTCAACAGTAGAGGACACAAATAAGCGCCAAAAATGACAACAGAGTCAATCTCGTACCCAGAGTCCTCAGGCTTCTTGGTCAGTGGGTGGTCGCCGGAAGAGACTCTAGGGTAATGGGGAAAAAAATGATTTTTTGGATTGGCTGTTCACAGTAATAAAACTAAGAACCGGTAACCGTCGGTAGCCTTAGGATTTCTGCAGTAAAAATTCCAGTACCCCAGAGTCTCTCTCGGCGATCGCCCACTGACCAAGAAGCCTGTAGCCTGAGAAAACAGCCGACGTTTCGCGAGGTCGCCACTTGAGCCCTCGCAAAACGTCAGAGTAACGAGCGCAGAAATTCCATACTGATGACGTGCACTACCTAGATCTTGGTAGTACTTCTAACTGGTTGTGCCGCGAGGGAATTTTCTTTCAACCAATCAGAAACACTACCTAGATCTGGGTAGTGCACATCATCAGTATGGAATTTCGCGCTCGTTACTCAGACGTCGTTTTGCGAGGGCTCAATACAAGTGGCGACCTCGCGAAACGTCGGCTGTTTTCTCAGACTAAGAAGCCTGAGGATACTGGGAACGAGATTGTAACAATTTAGTGAACTTGTCCTTCGAACAACCATCAGAGAGAATGTGATGGTCCAAAGGCCAAATCTACTCATCCACCATGAAAATGGCATGCCCACTTCTTCTCGCATTTGTGTTTTGTCCTCTTTTTTAATTCTTTTTTAATTAGTTTAAGATTTACTTGTCCGAATCAAATTTCTATTGACTTGTCCCGGACAATGAGACGTAGGTTTTGGTGTACCCTTGATAGCATTACTATTTTCACGGTGCCGGCCGGATGGCTAAACTTGTTTTTTATTCATTTTTACGGTACATGGCTAAATTTTACAGCTGTTAAGAGTTCGTATTCTGTTATTTCTAGAGAAGGTTGCTACCGAACACGGCAAACGTCAGAATTCCCGCACCGCCTATGGTGAAATACACGAAAATTTCAAGTTTCATAGTTTAAAATCTGGACTGGACTCTGGACTGGACTGGACTGGACTCTGGACTCTGGGCAGTTTAATTATATGGCAAAATAGGTGGATAGTCGCTATATATAATTTACTCTGTCCGTTCTCTTAGATTTGAATTTGAGAAGGACGACATGGGTTCGTTATTCGACTTCATTATCATTTATTTTTATTCTTGAGTGCTTACATGTGTATTAAAAACATTCTGTTGCTAGATTAATGTCGTGGCATGTAGTTGCTTGAGAACTTCATAAATTCTGAGCAAGTTTTCTGCGACAAATTTTCCTTAACAAACGTTCTGACCGCGTCGGCGTGTATAAAGGTGACCAAAATTTCTGTAACAAATATCCTTGAATTGCCATTGCCGATAATGGCATTTTGACAGACAGCAGAGCAGCAAGCGCCCATGGAGGGAAAGCCGAAAAGCTGCCTAGCTGAGAGACAGTGGGACAATTCATCCCATAATTGCTGGCTCTTTTATCGAGTAACGCAAGTTTAATTAAACTGGCTTGGCAGCATTTTTTCCCCGCAAAATTCATCTGAAAGTGCACAGTGCTCAGAAATAGTTTTTGGGTGTGCTTGGCCCATGGACAGTGGCTCCCAATGGTCGTAGTGTTAGAATATTCTAAAAACAGAGTAATTTTCGGAAGCGACTAAACCACTCGGTTGTTAATTATATGCGGAGTAAATCCTCCAAAATCATGCGAAAGAAGGGTTAGGGAAACTTGTGCCTTCCCGGCATAGTCTAAAAGCAGGACTGGACTGGACTCTGGACTCTGGACTCTGGACTCTGGACTCTGAGAGATATATATAATATATGATCGAAACATCTTCGGCTCTTTTTCGGGAACCTTCGGCATTCGTCGGCAAACTTTGGAATTCTTCGGAAAATCACCGAATCTTCATCTGTTTTCTTTCATTTTGTTGAATGTACTATAAATGAAAAATTGCACGGCCTTCTCGTGATGTTTTGAGAACCTTCAAAACATCACTCCCACCTTAATTGTACTTGAGGCTGTGCAATTTCCTGTACTTATTGTTTCTGCCTTCCAAGATACGATCTGTAATAGAAATGCCAAATGGAGACAGTATTGGCAAAATGGGGTGCAAAAGTGAGGCCAATTACCCAATGCATATTTCCACTGTTCCGCTAACTGTGTGAAGTTGATGCAACCAGCATTTATTCCCCTTTTGGTAGTTATTCCGAGTGGTTTCCATCCCCATTTACAAGCATCACATAGACAGCACACTGTGAAAGAGCTACAAATAAGCTAGTGAAATCTTTTCTCTCAGTGTTTGTTAATTAGTTTCCCGTGACTGTTACTGTCTCGATGACAACGATGATGATAATTAAGGAAAGCATGTAAAAATTAGTGTAAGAGGTTGTGTCAAGTTTTATTTAAAGTTCAATAGGCTTTCTCGAGTCATGGCCATAGCTATCTCGAACATGAACTCGTTCCCCTTGGGCAATGCCATCTCGAACTAACGGGTACTGTGACCACCCGCCTAACATGGGTACTTTGTGCAGACCCTCGGGTAAATTAAGGCAATTTCTAGCTAAATTTCACTGGAGATTAAATAGATAATTTGTTTAAATTGAATTAAAGAAATAAAAATAAATATTGTGAATGAAAATGATGATAAATAATAAAATGGAAACAAAAACAGTCGTTAAATTGCATAAGATAGCTAAAAAGTCACCCATGTCAACAAAATGTCAACAGAATTTGCAACTTTACAAAGGAAATTACCCCCTGCTTACGAATTTGCTCTTTGCTTTTTTTTTTGCTTTTTGCTTTTTGCTTTTGGGATCGGTTTTTATTCTTTGAAAAGCTTAAGATCTGTTTTTTTCTAAAAGAAAATTGCACATTCACTAAAAATAAAAGAAATAACTTTTTATATGCCTGGTAATTTTTCTTTTCTATAAAATAGTACGTGCATTCGCAGAAGCGAAATTGGAGCCGCAAGAATATTGCTGGTATAAAGGGCTCCTAGTAGGGGTTTGGGAATAGGCTCCCATTGTTTTCTTTCATTGCTATTCTCCGTCCTCATTGCATTTTCCTCTCTTCCCTTCTTTTCGTCTTATTGAAAAGTTTCCATTCAAATTTAAGGAGATCTCTCAAGCTTAGTCTATTTTGCACGATTTCGTTACATTTCTATTACAGATTGTATCTCAGAAGGCACAAAAAATAAGTATAGGAAATCGCAAGGCCTCGAGTACAAGTACGGGTAGGTGTGATGTTTTGAAAGTTCTCAAAACATCATGAGAAGGTTGTGCGATTTTATTATTTATGGTACATTCAACAAAATGAAAGAAAATAGATGAAGATTCGGTGATTTTCCGAAGAATTCTGAAGTTTGCCGACGATTTTCGAAGGTTTCCGAAAAAGAGCCGAAGATGTTTCGATCATATATCAGATATATCTCAGAGTCCAGGGTCCAGAGTCCAGAGTCCAGTCCAGTCCAGAGTCCAGTCCAGTCCAGCTTTTAGACGATGCCGGGAAGGCACAAGTTTCCCTAACCCTTCTTTCGCATGATTTTGGAGGATTTACTCCGCGTATAATTAACAACCGAGTGGTTTAGTCGCTTCCAAAAATTACTCTGTTTTTAAAATATTCTTGACTAACACTACGACCATTGGGAGCCACTGGCCAATGGCCAAGCACACCCAAAAACTATTTCTGAGCACTGTGCACTTTCAGATGAATTTTGCAGGGAAAAAATGCTGCCAAGCCAGTTTAATTAAACTTGCGTTACTCGATAAAAGAGGCAGCAATTATGGGATGAATTGTCCCACTGTCTCTCAGTTATGCAGCTTTTCGGCTTTCCCTCCATGGGCGCTTGCTGCTCTGCTGTCTGTCAAAATGCCATTACCGGCAATGGCAATTCAAGGATATTATTTTGTTACCGAAATTTTGGTCACCTTTATACACGCCGACGCGGTCAGAACGTTTGTTAAGGAAAATTTGTCGCAGAAAACTTGCTCAGAATTTATGAAGTTCTCAAGCAACTACATGCCACGACATTAATCTAGCAACAGAATGTTTTTAATACACATGTAAGCACTCAAGAATAAAAATAAATGATAATGAAGTCGAATAACGAACCCATGTCGTCCTTCTCAAATTCAAATCTAAGAGAACGGACAGAGTAAATTATATATAGCGACTATCCACCTATTTTGCCATATAATTAAACTGCCCACTCCCTTAGATTTAAATTTGAAAATGACGAAAAGGTTATTGAACTTCACCATCAATTATTTTTACTCTTAAATAATTATTACTGCAAGGTTCTTTCTGATACAAAGACCGTCAGGAAATACTCTCAGCTGTGGGCCAGACGCTATAAAATGTATAAAAGTCTTCCCTACCTAACCTGCAAGCACGTTCTGTTTTCATTTCGCTTAGTGAAACATTCAGGTGAGAAAGGTGAACCAATTTTAGCAAGCGTCCCACGTTAGAGAATGTAAGTACAAGAAGGGAAAAGAATCAAACCTGGACACAAACATTGCACACAATAGTAAAGCAATAAAACATGGATCACCAAATGATTCAGCATGATTCTACAAATAACCCAAGTCAATTCAGCATCCACCTGAGAACCAGGCTGTAAATAAATGCACAAAACTGTTCATACCTGCCACATAATCCTTGGCATCTACAAAAACTTCAATCTCCATTGACTTGCTACTGGTAAAAGTAGCTCTTCCAGTCAGGTGAATGATGTGGCCCAGTTTAACAGGCACGTGAAAGTCAATTGCGTCTGGAATGGAGAGCATATTAAGTACATTATAAGAAGAGGTACACCGGTAGTCTCTTTCAATCAAATTCTTACTACAGTTCTACTAGCCAAGTGGTCCACCACCACAATATTTGTCTGTCTGTTTTGTTTTGTTCTTTTTTGTTTGTTTATTTGAGTTTCTTCCCTTGGATACAGTACTTCACTACATTTATGCAGACTAGTTCTCAGAGCTAATTGACACGGTATAAGGAGCAAAATAAGCCTGTATAGCAAGCATTTCTGTAGGGTTTTCTGCAGGTTTGCCCCAATTTTCACGCGGCCAAAAAGTGACAAATGCCTGGAATGGGCGGAAAAGCCTATGGAAATGCTTGCTACACAGGCTAGAAGAAAAATTCAAAATGTTTTAGTGAACTTTAAATTAATGCAGGTGGTGTAGTACAGGTTGAATTCCATACTTCAAGATTGCTCTGACCTATAACAAAAATATCATTACAGTTGTACTTTATAGTAAAATGGCAAATTACATTGGGTGTATGTCTTTGCTGCACTGCTATGAAAAATCAAATCAGAGAAATTTACTTTTAATTTTGAAAGTTTTTTTCAATGTCTAGTTGATGATACCTTTAGCCATTCAAAATGGAGGTAATGAGCCACTTTAAATACTCTGCCTAAGTATTGACACTCTGGTCAATCTTACCAATTGAGGCAGTCACCACATTGGTCTTACAGTGTCTGAACGCAACTATTCCTGCCACTTCATCCATCATTTTCATAGTAACACCACCAAGCACATATCCAAAATTTGAGCAATCTGATGGCTGTACTGAGTGGATCAGAGATGACTGGGAATTGGATACGCTGTAACGGGAAACTTCCCCTCTGTCTGGATATGCAAGTGGTGAAACTGTATCAAGATCAGGTGGGGTCTGTAAAGAGAGAAAGCACAAAGGTTAAGTTATGTCAGAGCCAAAGGTAGACCAATCAGCTTGAGTTTAACCCATGCTCTCAGCCAGAGGCTGACCTCAGGTTTCTGGCCACAGTGGCCCACTCAGCCAGAGCAAAATCCAGTTTCGGGTCATAGGTAGGTCCACTCAGCCATAGCTTAGTGGGATACAGGTAGCCCAAACAGTTGGAACTTAACCCAGATTCTGGCCATGACCGCTACGCCATTCAGTCTGGGCTTAGCCCCATTTCTGGCCACAAGTAGCACACACAGCATGGACCTTGCACCATTTCTGGCCACAGATAGCCCACTCAGCCAGAGTTTAACTTAGTTTCTGATGACCACAGGTTAACCACTCAGCCAGAGCTAAACCTGATTTCTGTTCACAGTATTTCCATTCAGCCAGAAATTTACCCACTTTCGACAGAAGGAAAGAAAAAGGCACATTTCTCCTTTCTCTGGTTAAATTTTTCTTGTTACTGGATAAACCATTGTTTCTATAAGACAATTTTCTGATTCAGGTTTCCTTTCCTTTTTTTTGTATGAAGTCACTTGGTGATCACAACACAAGAAACTGCCCTCTGTATGGAACAAAAATCATGCATGCTGGTCCACTGTAGATTTACTCTACACCGCAGCATTTTGCTGGGAATCCAAACAGTTCAATTAAGTGGAGGTAGTGAACATTGAAAGGTTTTGTTATGGTGAACAATTGAATAAAAATGTTTGCCTAGCCAGAGTAGACAAAATTTATTTATGCTAGTCTGTAAGAACAGGTCTGTCCAACTAATTTCTTTTCTATAATAACAGTATACATAGAGAGTTGACAACATGCTTGTGAAAGATGAATGTATGAAAATTAATACAAATTGTATTTAAAAAATCAGACATGTACATGTACATGTCAAAATTTTGTAAAAAGATAGCCCAAAAAAGTTAGGCTTGAGAGGGTTGTTCTTGATCTTCCAGGTATAAAATCTTTCATCTGCTGCTTGCAAGCATGATTGTTCATTATTCACTTTCATACATGCATATTCATCTTTCACTTTATAATTCATCTTTCTCTGCTATGAACATCTGGAACCAGCACAACAAGTTAAGTACATGTACCTCCTTCAAATGCTCCTCTTTATCGAGTCTGGCCCTCTTCTGTCTCAAGTATCGCTCCTTCCCTCTTTCCTCTTCCTCTTTGCTTCCATAATCAATAGCAGGCACTTCCGGTATGAGCCTGTTTTCTTCACTTCCTGTAACCGGCACGTACCAGAGCGAAGCGCGGTTGGTCAGCCTCCGACTTCCGGTTACAAGATTTTCCGCCCAAACAAAAGCTTTCACTTCTAAAGAATGCTTTGATGCGTAGCCCAGCTCCACGTGAACCTGTGCAACTTCTCCGATGTACATCGGCTGCAAAAAGTCCGTCCTTTCAACACGCGCTAAAGCGGCAAGCACTGGTTTGTTATGGTCTTTGCTCCCATTCATATTGCAATGGCGCGTTGCAATTATGAAACCTCCTTCTTCGATAAGCTTTAAAGTCGTTCCGCCATGAACGTTTCCTGCTATGTTAGCATCATCGGGGTGCATAAGACGACAAACCTCTATAGATCCACGAGAAATTGTGTCTTCTTGGCCTTTCAAATCAACATCCATGTGGGACGGCTTCGCCGCCATTTTGCTTTTGCACTCACGAGCCGCAAAACAGCGGTATTGGCATTGACGCACGCGCACTTTACCAGTCGGAAGTGGTGGTACGAAATCAAAATGGCGGCCGAGGAAGATGATGATGATATTTGGGATAGTTGGGAAGACGTCGCCGATTCTGGGGTAACAAATCAATAGATCGTATTTATAACGAAAGCTTTAAATACTCTCTTTATTACCTTCGCAATTAGAACTTGCTTACCGTAAAGTAAAAGCTTAAATATGGCGGCAAAACGATTCTCATAATTCATACGATTTTCAACTTGTATTGTTCAAACAAGTTACAACGACTTGAAACTGTTCAGATTAATCGATATTATTATTCTGCTTGTATTGGTGAACAGTGAACTGACCTTTGACTTGCTCATTGTTTTTTAATGATTATTACTTTTTATTATTTTATTTTATTTTATTTTATTGTCATTATTTTTTTTTTAATTTCCTGTATAATTATCTAGTGTTCTTGGTTGTGACTTTGTTCTTGAAAATAATCAAGCACTCTTCACTTATACATGTATGTAATTTAGGAGTTGGAAAGAAGAATGGAAGAAAGAGAGAAACAAGTCAGAGAAAAAGATGAAAAAGCCTCAACTGCATCACAAAAGTAAGATGAACAAAACCTGATTTGCCATTACCCATGCAGTTGCCAAACATCATTGATCAGGCCTCAGTTGTTCAAAAGTTGGATAGCGCTATCCATCGGATAAATCACTATCCAGTGGATAAGCATTAGGGAAACCAGTTGCGTTATCCAGTGGATAGAGATTTATCCGGTGGATAGCGCCATCCAACTTTTGAACAACTGGGGCCAGTATGTTGAAATATCAAGATATTAAATTGCTGCTCTGTTTTTGTTTGATTTTTCTGTGTGTGTTATGTATTTTAGGTTTCAAGAAAACAAGATCACCTCACCAGTTTTGATGCAAGAGGATACAAGCAGAACTCTTTATAAACCACAAGTAATTTTTATGTATTTATGTTATTTTTTGTAGTTGCTTGTACAATCATGTACATGTACCTAGCCTGTTTGGTTGTACATGTACATTAGGTAACGCAAGGTCTGAAGGGTGACTGTAGTCATTCCATACTACATAACTTACGCGTGTGCATGTGTGATAAGTGCAGACCTACAGTTTTCTATCCGGTAGAGCATCAGATTGTCAATTGTTAGTGCTGTAGCTCATATCATCTCTACATCATGTTGTTTCTAAGTTAGACAAAAACAAATGTGCCACCATATGTGTGTCTCACCATCCAGTTGTATTTACAAATATTATTGGTAACAGCAGGCTGTTAGGGAAACTTGCTATAGTTCAAATGTTTGAGAAACCCTTCAATGGCATAGCATTCCATCCAGCAAAGAGTTGTGCAAGCAACAGAATCTGTAAGTAGCAACCCTGATGAGTCATCTGGCTTAATTGTTGTTCAAATTGAATAAAAATAAATAAATAGATGTCCTTTATTTACCCCGGCTTGGCAAGTGATTATAGTAAGATGCTAGTGGGGCAGAGCATTTAAATCTTAGTAACAAATATTTCAAACTTAGCACTACAAGTTAAAAATCCCAACTGGCAGGAGGCAGACCAGTTGGCTATTTACAAGTGTGGCCAAGGAGTTGAACCCAGATCGGCCGTGAAACAACTCCAGCTAATAGTGGTCAGAGCGAGACTTGAACCCAGGACCTCTGTATTTCAAGTGCGGTGCCCTAATCACTGGGCCACACTGCCTCACTCCAGACTCCAGAATGCAGACTTAAGTTCAGTGTAGCTTACGCACAAGGCACTACAGACTTCCCTTGGCCAACTTTTAAGAGACAACACTGTGCATGTATGTCCAGAAATGGCCTACACAGTTACTTCAGAGGTAACTAGCACAGCAATATCATAGTCAGATATGATGAAGCACCAACAACAGCTATCAAGTGCACACCACAGTTTCATTCCTAATTAGGTACATGCATTGGCCAACTCACTTCAACAGGAAAAAGTCTGGAGAGCAGTCTTTCCATACATGACATCCACTTCTCTCTATTTTCGCTTAAATATAGCCAGTGTTAGTGCTGGATGACATTTATATGTACATGTATGTTAATTTCTGTTTAGTTAAGAATTTTAAAGAGGCCAGATTCTGGGGGCACAAATCAAACTAACAACCAAGAAGCCACCAAAGGAAAGCCTACACATAAAACACTGGCAGAAAGGCAGGCAGAGTACGCAGAAGCAAGGTAAGGGGTGTGCACTATTTTATAGAGCTGTTTGTTGTTGAGTATTTGACTTTCTCATGGATGCATGTACAGCCATACACTCTGTATACTTGTACATTTAATGGTGGAGTAAAAAGGTGGGAGTGGGCACCGAGAGTGAAGGGTCTTTCACTGTCAAACCCACCCCCACTCCCTGAGGCTGCCTTTGATGCACTTCCAGCAATTTCATACTGGGGACCCCACCCCTCTGATTCCATATCTTATTCCACCCCATACCCCCAACTCCCTTTTTAAGTCAAATAGATCTAGCTAATGTTTTAATTAAGGGTTTTGTTTTGCCTACAGAGCAAGAATATTGGGAGCTGCTTCAGATGAAAGCAATGACTTGGAGTAAGTTGCTTCATGTCACAAAATACATTCAAACATGCAGGCAAATTGTTAGATCCCAGCAATTTATTAAAATAAAAACTTTAAAAAATGTCTAAATAATGTGTTTTTACAAGTTGCTGGGAAATTTCGTGGGGCATACAGTTTCTCTGGCTAATGCCTGGCCTCCTTTTTTGCCTGGCAGAAAATTTGAGACTTTAACACAAAGAACTTTTGGGTAGTAGTTTGTGGTATCAACTTGTTCCAAAAGGGTAACATTAGACTATGAGTAGCTGTTGTAGCTGTTTTTATTTCTTATATGTTTCTATCACTCATTATAGTTAATGGGTCTGTCACTTGCAGATCAGACACCTCTATTCCATCATTAAGAAAAACAGTGACTCCTTGTAGTGTAGGGTAATGTTGAAAACTGGTTGTCTTTGCACTGAAAATATACATGTATATTTGATGACAAAACTGTTATTGTGTACAAATTACAGCTTCGAGTGTACACCTTAAATCTACTGAAAAGCTATTGAGTTTGTCATTCCCAGATAACTCTTCCGTCCTTGGTTAATGCGAATTTTTCTTTATTATTTCCTTTAGGAAAAATGAAATGCCAAGAGCAATACAAATAGAACAAAAACTTCCAGAGAATGTCATTCGACTACCAAGGTTAGTTCTATACTTTTCATTAGTTTGATGTCACATTCAAGATTACCAGTAAGTAATTCATGCTAACCTGGCTCATATAAACACCCGAGGGACTCCCTTTAAGTGTCTGTATCATCTGGGTGTCTGTAGTAAGCAGGCATGCAGCATAAACATCATGGATACACGTTTGTTCCATACAAAGAGTAACGCATACAGTTTATAAGCAACAAAGCGAATTTTTTGTCTCTACATGTAGATTTAAATTGTACACTCTTTGCGAGATTATATCTATATACATGTAAATGTAACTTTTAGTGAAACTGAAGAAGCCTTCCGCTTGGTTAAGAGGTCAAATATCTTGTAGGAATGCTATTGGCATTGCATAAAAAAGTTGTGCTGTAACTTTGCTTGATTGTTGTCATGTTAACCCTTTAAGTCCAAACAGTTATCAGCATCGAATGTCTCGTTACCAAATCTCTGTATTATTAGTAATTACACATAATGGTCACGAGAATTAAGGAAATGTTCAACTATTATTGTCTTTATGTTTAAACACGTTCTCCTAATTTGTCCTCAAGGAAATGTATGAAAACCAGTGAGGAGAGTTTATAACGATGCTGGGGCCCGTTTCTCGAAAATCCCGATAACTTTCCGGGCTCGAAAACAATTTTAGGTGCACAATATTCTGGAATAGCTATACAATTTTTATTGATTTTGAAAGCTAAATCTTAATCTTTATTATTTCGTGAAGCATATCGCTAAGTTTTCCTCAATAATTATCATTAGCTGAAAAATAAATGAGCGCGAGAAAATACTTACCGTGCCCGGAAAGTTATCAGGAATTTCGAGAAATGGGCCCCTGGGGCGTAAAGGGTTAAGCAAGTTAAAGGTGGCCGAACACAGTTTTCTTGTACCTATGCATTATTCATTGTCATTTAACAAACCACTGGCTGTTGGGCAGTAAAAATTGGCAAGATGCATATTCAACTAAAAACGATTATATTTTGATATGTTTTATTGGACAGAGTGCCGTTGCCATGGCAACACAGCTAGTAATAAGCTGGCATTAAATAATGGGTTTGATTTATTTTCAGAAAATCCAGTCGTTAGATTTTTTCCAACATTTGTCTCCAGAAAACTCTGAAAAATACTGGCCTATTGACAGTGGTCTCGTGAAATTTTGACAGAGAGCTCTTCTGCAATTCTTTGTTTTGCATTTTAACGTTTTCTGATGCTCTCCTCTGTCACATTTCAATTTTTGTTTGTAGGCGAGTTACGCGTGTTCTGAACTATTATTCTCTTGAATTTCATGAAATTCTAACCAGCGCTTCCTTAAATATCAGTGCATTTCCACTAAACCATGCAGCATTCTCGTCCCCAGGACTGTGATCCTTTTGGCCAGTGCCACGGATCGAGAGCTCTGGCGGAGGCCAGGATAACGCACAAGTGCAATAGCTACCCATTTTTGTAACCGATGGTAACGGTTATTGTATCAAATTTCTGAGGCTGTGCAGAAAGCCGGAAGTCTGTGATTCGCGGACGTCCTGTTTTTAGACCCTGCCAGAGCTCTCGATCCGTGGCGCTGGCCAAAAGGATCGCAGCTCTGGCGACGAGAATGACCATGCAGTCTCAATTTTCTGGTTAACTGCGCATGCGTTGCATTTGAAGTCCTCGATCTTTCTCGATCCATACAAACAATCCCAGAAAGGCAGGGTATTTTCCAATAGTATTACCTTTAATACATTGAAAAACAAACGTTTTTCACACATAACAAACTGTTTGATTGTTAAGACGGGAAAAAACACTTGCACAATCTTTACTGCACAAAATGAATGACCGCTGTACAGGTGCCATGTTTGTTTTTCTCAAAGCCTTGTGCGCGCGCTAATTCACGTCAGCAGTACAAATCATAGAGCGCGCACAAACTGTGTTCAGACACCTTAACTTTGGGAGTGGAGTATGTCACTAGGGTCACAAAAGTGTCCATTGCCCATGTTAATCGGGCTCTGTATTGATAAATTTGCGTGCTTTTTTTTTTTTTTGTTTACACGTGCGAAAGGGTTGCCAAAATACACCGGAAACTGGAACGGATCTCAGCTAAATCTAAGTACTAAAAAAGGGTTGCAAGAGTGACAAAGCAACTAGGTACAAGCAATAAATGAGTAGATGAAAGGGTAATATATAGATTTAGCCAAGCCTAAAAGCGGAGCCCCCTTTTTGTTTTGTCTGTTTTTTAGTTTATTTTTTTTATTATCTTTTGTTTGTTTTGTTTTTGCTGGCAGTTATTAATTTGTGAAAATACTCTCATTCAAGTCGTTAAATAAAAAAACAAACAAACAAACAAACAAAGAAAAAAAAAAGAAAAAAAGTACCTGCTTCCGCTGAGTATCGAACCCGGCTCGTCGGCGTGAGATGCCGGTGACTAGTCCACTAGGCCATGGGCGTTTAACGTTATTGTACAAGTTAATTTTAGTACTTATTTCTTTCTTCGTGACAAGCTGCCTAACAGCATGAAAATGCTGGTGTTTTTCCTGGCAAAATGTGTTCGAAACGCCGTAAAAACCATGGTTGTGGACAGAAAAAACAAAAAGCACTAGCTCTGCCATATTTGGCGTCGAAACCGCTGCGAAAAGCTGCGAACTGAAGCGGTGTGCCAACCGAGTTTGAACAGAACCGACGAGGCAAATTTGAACTTTTTGCCTCAACTTTATCGCCTAATTTCTTTCGCCTAAATTGAACTTTTCCCCTTCCACCAAAAAGACAACTAAGTGTTCTTTTGAACTTTTTTTTGCCATTAACAAATTTGTTTTTGACTTTTGCTGTCTTTGCTTGTTTTCCTACAACGCGGGTCAACATGCGATTTCTCGCCAAAAACACACGGGATTCAGCACAGGGTTATATCCAGTGTATGAAGTGTATTGGTAGCCCTCTGGTGCGGACGGACGGACGTACGGATGTACGGACGGACGGTCACGCGACTATTACGTCACTACCAAAATTTTTTGGCTTCATATGTTACCAAATTTCCTTAGCAATGGAGCTCCGCTGACGCGCTAGCGCGCTGGCTCCGCTATTAAAGGGATTGAATCTCCAGGCAGAGCATCCCCGTACGTACAAAAATCGAAAAAAAAATCGGCTGGCATGTTCGTTTTGCTCAACTGTCCTTGCGCAGAAAGAAAGACTGCTTGTATTCTACCCCCCCCCCCCCCCAGGGATTTGAACGCTAAACCTTCAACCAAGGCTTGACTGTAATTTGCTTGAATGTGTTTTATTCAGGGGTCCAAATGATAATGGTTCAAAAGGATTTGAGCTCAGCAGGTGAACAACTGATATACATGAAGTACCAGCAAAACCAACTAAAGCATGTCGACTTCCCCAAGGGCGACCAAGCGACAAAGGAAAACCAAATGCATGCATGGGACAAAGGAGTTCATTATAATCAGCTGGAAAAGTTGGTTACTCCTCAGTATATCAGTGAAAGTACCGGTAACGTCATGAAACCTCTGCAGCACTATTGATGAAACACGAAGTTCATCATTGAGCAGGGTTATCTCGTTTGTGGTTTTTCAATGTAAATGGCGACTCTTCTGTTACAAATGAGGCATTGATGTACATGCAAGAAAGAAGAGAATTTACATGACCAAAATCACAGCCATATTGCATTACATTGTGAATATCGGCACATGATGGTGTGCAATATTTTTGAGACACAAAAGATAACCACTCTACAAGTTCAATGTGCAGTCTGGCTACTGCATCATGGATTTCTACTTTTTCTGTGGCTTTCCATCGTGGGAAATTTGTTGCACGAGAAAGGAGAGGATTGCCATTGGTTTACATGGTAAAACATGCAGTTCTTATGTTGCAGCCTTGTGTTGCATCTCTCAAATTCATGTACATTAGGGCTTTCATGTTGCAAGGAGATACACAATCGTCCGTAGCTTCAGCTCATCTAGGGCATTGCAGCAGAACACCTACAGTTATGTTGCTGTGGACGGGCAAAACTGAAAACTTCACTTTGCTTTACAAGACATTTATTATTCAAGGAAGAAAAAAATCACAGTTATCTTAAAATCAATTCATTATTGGTTAGTGTTAATCTATCATGTATGGTCAACTTGTGTAACACTCAAAAATCCGATCCCGCGCCAAGAGTGTTAAAGTGAAGATCAGATGGTACCAGCATGCATATCCAGAATGCAGCGGACGAGAATCAACATTCAGATGTAGCTGCTTCATTGAACAGGCGCGCACCCTGCATTACCTTATTTTGATATCTGATGTTATGCGAAGGTCCCCTGTATCCAAAAGCAAACATTAAACTACTAATTTCTCCTTAAGGGTGGTCTACATGTACATGAACGACACAAGTATAAGCGAAAGCGCAAGTCATGTATGCGTTAAGTATGCGTTTCAAACTCAAGCGCACCAAATCATAAATGCAAGCACAAAGAAATCACAGATATATTTTTCTTGCACATGCGCTTAGGCTTGCATCATTGCGCCACCCGTGTAAACTGAAATAACACAAGTAAGCGCAATTTAATAACCTACATATGATTGTAAGCCATATTAAAAGCCACTTTTTAAAGGTTCATACTGTACCTGCATAGATCTGTGATTGTGCTTGTTGCTTGTGCTCACTGAACAGCCTTGCGCTTATGCTTGCAAGTTTGTACAGTGCCTTTCAACGACTTCAAAACCTAACTAGTAGTAATTGACAAAGTGGATCGAAATCTACCAATCCGACAAGGCAGGAACATGACTTTGAACCCATTGATTGACTGCAATGAAAAACAACAATTGTTTTGTCCTAAACCACGTCATTGAAAGGCGCAGTCATTTGTACAGTTGTGCGTGATGACTAACCTTTACATTCCATAGAACCTAATCACTCTATAGCGAACAGGAGAGATAATAAAGGACTCAGACGATCCAAAAGTACAATAGTGTATTTTGGACTGTTACAAGGCCTAGGGTTAGGACGCAGTGACATACGAAGCAGTCGCAGAATGGATTTTTCAGGCTTCCTTTCTTTTACGCAACTACTTAGGCTACTTTTATTACTGCGGTGTTCCTTTATCCATTACCATTGTATTGTTTTTTGTTTTGTTTTGTTTTTTTAACGAGTTTCCGTTTCCTTTTTTTGTTTTATTTTATTTTTGTTTCTTTTTTAATCTAGACAAACAGAAGAATAAACAATAAAACAATAAACAGATACGTAAGAATATGCAAGTCAGTTCAACAATATAAACAATTCTTTTCGTAAAGAAATTCTCCCGTCCTTCTTGCGTCCGCATAGGCGTTTGTAGCCTTGTATACGTTGATTCCTCGTCTTCCTGGCTTACGGAAGTTTCGCTTCTAACCAGGGTAGGTAGCATGTTTAAATGACCATTTGAGGGAATTGGGCAGGATCGTCCATTTTGTCGTCGTCGTTGGCTTATTTTCACCCTTCCACTTGTGGTGACCATGTTCAGCTACAAAAAAGTCGTGCAAAAAAGATTCGAGAGCACAATCTTGGATCTGTTAGGCAAGGCAAGGCCTTCATTCTCACTTGGAGGATAGGCCCATAAGTTTGCATGAAATTTGAATAAGTAGGTCAATGTTTGTTGTCGTGTTTGCGTCCATGTTGTGTTGGTTGCCTCCCTGGGTCATCATCATCTTGACACGCTTCCTCTTTGCCAGTACTTAATATGCCACGACAAGTTGAATTGTTAGCTTCTTTTTGTGTTAGTTTGTCTAGCGCCATTAATCCATTTATCTACGCAGGAATGAACCCATTGTCCAGAGAAGAATGTCGAAGGATAATTTGCCTTCAATCTGGCCAGTCGGTCCAAGACATTCCACAAGCATTGCACGCAAGACCAATCGCATTTTTATCCTGGACACAAGCACAATAGAAGCGGGGAATAACGACAACCAAACAACCAATTTACGAAATAGGCCTATTTGCGTTGAAACAGGAGCCCATCGATGGGATCCTGGTTGAAATCAACACATCCACTTTATCTAGAGTTCTCCCCTTTACTTTTTTTTTTATCAGGTGCAAACATGGCGCGAAAAACTGAGTTTGTTAGTCCCAATGTCGAATAATTGCTGTCAAATATGAATTCTGCAATATTTCTGAATTATAAATAATTTAACACAGAAACTATTTACTGATTGAATTTAGCCTGTTCCAGGCGTTCAGATAGTGGAGCGCGAGCGAAAAATAAAGCGAGCGAAAGAGCTGGGAAAAAACGAGGGGAGGCTGGGGAAGAGGACGAGGGAACCTCGGTTCTTCCCCAGTCTCCCCTCGTTTTTTCCCGCTCTTTCGCTCGCTTTATTTTTCGCTCGCGCTCCACTATCTGAACGCCTGGAACAGGCTAGATTGAATTTAGTGGTTTTAATTTTGTAAACCACTGTGTTTAAATTTTCCCGTAGACTTTTCAGACAAATGCATGGACAACGTACGCTGGTGTAGTATAAGAACTGAGAAACATCGACCGAGGAGGAAATGTTTGGCGTGTAAAGAAGCAAAGTGGTGGTGGTGGTGCAAGGGAGGTGTACAAAGGATTATGGTGTCTATTTTGGGGGTCCACGAAAATATAACAGTTGCTTGAGGGGGAATCAGATATTTTAAGCAACTGGTTATATCAAAATCCTCCAACCCCTCTAGGGGATAAATAATGACTGGGCCCCAATGAGCCTGTTTTGTTCGGTTAAATTCCGTGATTATTTATTCGTTTTACTTCTGATATTAGTTTGCGTGGCAAAAGTGTTTTATTCTTGATCAAATATACCGTCCAGTGAGTGGTATGCTGACATACATCCAGTCTGTTTCAAGTTGTTTACATTACAAATGTCATACACGGGTTTTGTTTCTGATTAGGTCACTGTTTTTAGCATTTTTAAAATGACAAAAGTCTCGCCACTATCACTGTCAGATACCCACCAGTAGTTAACCAGTATTACGTGTGAAAACTCTAACTTTTGGTAGTTTCCTCCACGGGTGTAAATAGTGTAGATACGCATGTTTTCAAGCCTAGTATTGGCCAGTGGTCGAACAAGTTCATACTTCTTCTTTTATCTGATTGGATTAGTCACCTGCGAGTCCATAAAGATGATCGTCTAAGATATGATTTTCTATGACTAGTATGAAACCTTCATACAATATGCAAAAATAAGCTTTGACTGATGACAAGTGCAGCTATTTCAGGCTCAACAACTTTGCATGTGTAGAGATCCCTGTAACCCAAACGTCCGTGCAAAAAACATAAAAGGAAATGTTTTCTAGGATAACGTTTTATAACATCGAAACCTAAAAGCCAACTTGGCTTGTAACTTCAGTCTTTTTCTTTCAACCGTGATTTATTAGAAAGGATGGCTGTCATTATGAATATCCTAGTTGGTATGCTTTTATTGTTTTCAATTTACTCCATTCTATAATAAACTGATATGGGTCTTAGATATTACTCAGACAGGTTTCTTTCAGAAACGAAGTAGCCTTTGTAATTGCTCTTCTATACTCAAGTGGCTAATAGCTCCGTTATCGGCGAAATAATCGTGCAGTTTTTCATGTTTCGAGACAACGCAGTAAATTAAGGCGTGAACATTCTGAAGCAAAAGTGACGAGCATTATGCAAGGGATCGTTCTTTTTCTCGCAGCTTTTGCTGTTTACAATGTAGACTCCTCGGAAGAACGTTTCTATTACAAGGACGTACCGAGCAGTCTCGGTGATTCGGCTAAGCTAGACGTTGGCGATTCCTTGAATCCCGGCAAAACTTTGACCAAAGATTTAGCCCACGTAGCTTTCCAAGCGGAGACCAAAGGTTGGCTAGTTTGTCATATTGTTTCTCGTGAAATGAAAAAAAAAGTTGTCTTCACACTGAGTAAAATTTAACAACAATTTCACGTCTTCGGCTGTATTTGTCTTCACCTTGTCGTCATATTTTTTTCTCCAGACTTTGTAGACGCTAGCGAAATAGGTGGATATGCTACCGAAGGAAATAAAGACTTGAATGAAGACAACGATGCAAATGACAAAGGTAAACAGACAAGGGGCACTTATGGAACACCTTAAGAAACTGCTGTTACATGACTTGAAATGACTGACGGCTTCTATAGAACTCGTGGAATAAAAGCAATTGGTCTAAACACAGTAGAAATGAAGGGTATAAATAAGTGAAAGGGGACATTTAACATTCCAACCTACAAGGGAACAGGGAAGGTGGATACCACATCTCCCCTGCAAGGTAAGGTTTGTCCCATTTCAGCAACTCCAGTTTTCAGCAACGTTTTGTTTATCACTTTTAAGTGATTAAAAGTTTAAGTGATTATGTATAAAAACATTCATTAGAAAAAATTATAGTGAGAATCGATTTATAGACTTCTGTGATATTGTTTGTTACTTAGCATGATTTCAATACATTAAAAAAAAACCAAAAGGGTGTGTTTTTGGACGAGCGTGCGTGCGTACGGCTCACCACAGGCAGCCCAAGCGCGTAGTGTGACGCGCGTGACATGTGACCGGTGTTGTGCAAAAAGTATCGAATTTGCGAATTATAAAGTGAAAATTCTTAGCTTCAAATTCATTCTGCCAATGTTTACAAGCTCCACAGGGCCACACAATTCATTAATGTGTTAAAAAAGTGAGGGATTTCCGAACACCATTCAGCTATTTGGCAATTCTACTAGGCTTGAAGCCATCTCAGAAAGAACATTACTAAACATGAAAAACTGTCCCCTTAAAGAGCTCCCCAATTGGTCCATTCAAAACGATGCTGCCAATGATTCCAAAACTCTTCAAGCTAGGTGGTTGGGGTTGACCACATTGTGCCGGAATAATTTTGAGCATAATAGTGAGGCAAAAGAATCGATCATTATGCTGGAATAATAGTCCAAAGTTCCTTCGACTCTTTGTGCTTTATAAAAACTTTGCCAAAACCATGGGATTCCCACAAAAGACACCAGCCCAGGTACCACATTTTTTTGACCAGGTCTGGTTACAAAAAGATGGCTTCCAGCAGTTCCAGTTCTACAACATTGTCAGCTGCCTCCTCGGACTGTTTCCATTTACACTTGTAATCAACACAAAGCTGTCTTCTGTGGTCTTTTATTTATTTTTATGTTAATTATAATGGAGCACTTAATAGTGATGCTATTTGAGCATAGTAGACATTTGTTGAGCATAAAGAATAAGCATAATAGTGTGAAACACTGAGCATAATGTGGACAACCCGATAGGTGGTTCTTTACTTTCCTCTTTTTCCCAGTATTGATAGTTTTGCCGTTCCTCATGTTCTCGATGGTGAACTTGTAACTACCATTCACGCGTTAGCAAGGGGCGCCTTTTTATTTTTTTTCTACTTGCAGCTGCTCTGATTTAATATAACTTTTTTGATTTTACTTTATTGGTTAATTAATAAAGTTTTTGGCGGCAAGGAAGTGCACCCTAGGCTTCACTTTCGTCACAGTAAGTGCTATAGCCACCCTGGGAAATAGGTCCGGATCTCTTCCAGGATGGTACCATCGTTTCATCCGACCTATTGTCGTCCCAGAAGGGCACCCTCTTATGGTCCATTCTATGTTACATCGTAACATGGGTTCCCCTAGAGACGCTTCTTCTTTAGGGGAGATAGGCTCTACCTTCCCTGCCACGCAGAGTTTGCCACAAAAATCAATCCTTCTCGTTGTTTTCTTGTGTCCACCCAACACGAGGAGTGAAAGTCCAACTTCACCACCCCCCACCGTAGTGCAACCAAGAGAACTGCAAGTACCATCAGAGTTTGCTTTCCCTTTTGTTTTTGGTGTTACTTCCTTATAATACGGAACCGCAGGTACTCATTAAAAAGGAGTCTATGCAGCACATTATAGCGCTCAACCTAGCGTTATTAGCGCAGAATATAGTACAATGAAAGCACAAATTTAAAAAAAAATTATATTTATTTTTTGATTGTGTGATTTCTTATTTTAAAAAATGAGTGCGTCCTTAGAACTGCGTTTGGCTGGTCTGGGCTGACAATGTGATTATTCAGGCAGTTGCAGATTCTTTAAATTCAATTGGTATGGTAGAATGGAATGAATTTTACGATCCCTTGATCTTCTAGAGCCTCCTCTTTCGCTTTAAGGACCTACTGTTCTTTACATCGGCCATATAGAGGAAATTCATATACCTCTTGAAAATGTCGACAAAATAGTAGGTTCAAATTAAGAGTGAGAGGAAAATGTGGACAAAATAGTAGGTTGTGGACAAAATATGGACAAAATGTGGACAAAATAGTAGGTTCAAATTAAGAGTGAGGGGTAAAGAAAAAAGATGCTTTCAATTATCAACGCAAGAACAAGCCAACAAGAGATACAATATAATGAATAAAAGCAAGATTTTCATGAGAAAATGTCATGAGAAGAGAGAAGAAAAGAGACTAAGTTAACTGAAGAATTAGAAATAAATCATTGTTTTATCAAAGATAAAAAAATATATTGGTAAAATACGACAGAAAACTCTCCTTGGAGAAAAATTCTAGAACATTTCCATAAACAAACAAACGTTAACAACCACAGGATCGCTAGGCTCGTGGGAAGACCACTTATGTCATAATATTATCCAGATTTGTATGGAACATGATCGTTATTTTAGTCAGGAAACAAAAAAGACAAGAAAAAACAAACCATGTTTAAACACCAGATCAAGTTCCATACAAATCTTTATCTTTTGCTACCAAAGTGGTCTGCTTGCGGGCCTGGGATCCCTGTGCAACGACCACGAGATCTCGTTCGTGGGATGGTTATTGATACATTAGCATTGCCTTAATAAAAGCCATAACAAGTTGTCAAATTCTGCTTATCGATTTTTGTTTTAAAGCCTGTTTATCGAGACATAATTCATTGCTTTGACTAATGTTTGACCAGCCGAAAGCTTTCATTTCCTTTTTGAGAAAGTCTTTAGGAAATTTCGCTAGGCTTGTTTCCATTTCTTAGCAACCAAAAGTAAAAGCAAGATGGCGGCCACTACATCGACATTTTAAATTACAGATTGTTGAAGGAGTTTAGACCGTTTGTTGATCACCTTCCAAGGGGATTTCCCGCGAGCATAAATAAGCTTAGTTTTGGCATAATTTTTAGAAGAAAATATTAGTTTCCAGGTCGCTGACGTTCCTAGTCTCGGGAGTTACTGAGGAGTCTGGGATTACATTTTTACCAAGAAACTGACAGCAAAATAAAGTCTCGCCGGGTTTTTGTGAGTCTTCGGACGTTTTGTTCAATTGAATTCTCTTATTAAAAAGGTCAAGCAATAGTCCACTCTGAATGAATAGTGAAAGAGTCAATTTGGTGCCTCCAGGACCGACCAACGAGAATATCTAAACAAACGTTTAGAATAGAGTTTTTTATGTTCATCCATTTAAGTTGTATGGTAACAGATTGATGTGTTCGAAGTCCATAGGTGAATTTCTGGGGGTAGAAATTTGTACAGGCAATGGAAAATCTTTTCTCCGAATTTGTCAGCTCCTCAGTTGCCTTTCCTTAAAGTGCAGTTATTGTTCTTTGCTTTCCGTAATTGACTCCCTCCAAACACTAAAAGGTGTAACTTTCATTAAAGGAGAAGGTCACTCCAGAAACTGTGGATTTTTGTACTCACCGATAAACAGACCACACTGAGTTGAGTTACTGACCGTTGTTTGAACTTCCATAGTGCATCCGATCCCACTGAAATTCCTCTCCAAAGAAGCAAAAAATTCATCATCGGGCGCCGCCATTTTGGATAGCGCTTAGGAGCCTGGCCGCATATTCGTGACGTCAATTCGTCCAAATTGACATTGGCGCGAAGCTCAAACGCAGCTGGCCAATTTCTAGTGCAGAGCTTTTCGGCTGCTCTCATTTTTTTTTTTTCGCGGTGCCGTTGTAAAATTCAGTTTACAACCTCCTTTAAAGCTGGTTTACACTCGTGACGCAAGCATAAGCATAAGCACAAGCACAGTAATGTTCACAAATATGACAACAGCATAAGAAGAGCGACATACGCAAACGCATTGGGCATCAGATCTATGATTGTGGGAGTATGGGACAACATCAAATTCAAAAAGGGATACCATCGTCGAATACGTGTTAGTTCTCGACTTTCTTTTTGAATTTTCTCTTTGGTTGCTCTTGTTGAATATTTCTTTTCTTTGTACCGTGACTGAAGCCTTCATTAAAACTGAATTCACATCTAACCACCATCAATTTATTTAAGGAGTTTGTCCAGCCAACTGGCTCCCCATGCAAGGTTCGTGTTACAAGATCTCATCCAATACCTTGAACTGGAATGCCGCAAAATCCGCCTGTGAAGTACTGGGGTCTACGCTTGCCATGGTGAAATCACAAGCTGAACAGCAAGCCCTTGCTCCGAATATAAGAAAATTGACGTGGATTGGTCTGCACAGGGACCCCAAAGATAAATCACGTTGGCTGTGGATTGATGGAACACGGCCTAATTATACCAACTGGAAAGCAGGAGGACCAAACAGTGCTGTGGAGGAATGTGGACATATATGGCCGACATATGCATGGAGATGGAATGACCTGACATGTCATTCTTCTCTTAAGGTATCATGTTACCCTAAAATTGACCATGTTTTCGAAAAATACACTTCTGTCATTTTCAGATAGATATTATTCAAACCTCTCTTTTACAAAAAGTTTCAGAAAAAAAGATTGTTTCTACGCAAAGTTATGGACGAAAAAAGATTTGTGGCATTAATTTTCTCTAATCATGTGTTGACAGTCATCTGTCAACAACGCTGAAAATAGTCTGTGACATAACAGGGCCCCGATGTTTTGACACGCGATCGATTGCGTAGCAGTTCCCGCTTATTTCGAGTGTGTCTACAAAGTGGCTTCGATCATATCTGTGAAAGAGAGAGAGAGAGAAAAGATCGAGCGTTGAGGAATTACTTGCGCTTCCTGACTCTTCACTTGTCAGTGTGACAAGCTTCGACTGCCAGCTCGCTTTTCGTAACGCGAACGGCGAAAAACAATCCATCCATTCAAATTCCATAACATTTCTACAAAGCCAGATGTATCAAAGAATCAACTTGGCGCAAAAGACGGCATGTCCAGGAAAGTACGAAATTTGTCTCCAGTAATAAAGAAGTTTATTTTTTCCCCAATTGCTCGCATTTCTGACAGGATGTTCTCTCTTAGATCTTGAGCCGAACACGTGGCGGCTTCTTCGCGGATTTCACTGTGCTTTCCTTTCGCCTTTCCTTTCGTCTTTCAGGTCCCGGCAGCTTGGGTAGTCTTACCCAGCTCAAATGATGATGCCTTCGGAATTTTACAGCCGACGTGATATTATGACTTTAAAATTTCCGTTTATTGCGTTTGAAGACCCTTTGAACGGCACTCGTACTCAACGAAAGTCGCTTTCCAACATAAAAACACGCAGAATTTGACACCATTCTTGTCGGCATGTTTGTGCTATTGTTGTAAGGCGGTAAGTTGAGCCTCCCCTCTGTCAACCGCAGGTAATTATCCTGACACCTAGGTGTTTTAATCTCCCCAGACCGGAAAAAGTTTCCAAATCATATTTTGGCTTTTTTCTCGAAACTAATTTTTCGAGTAATTGGGCGCACATTTTAAGTTCGCGTTCAGCGAGTTTTCAACCATTTTAGCTCAAATTTGGCAACAATGTTGCCACATAATTTGACACCATAAAAGAAGGAGGAGAGGTGTTTCTTCGAACTTCAAAGTTTAACTGAGTACAGAAAATAAACCAGGCCAAATACAAAAATTCCGAGATATGGTTTTTGAGACAAAGGTGTGAAGAATTGGGCGCGATGTTCGTCTTTCTCTCCAGATCATTCTCGACTGGAGCGAACCGATTTTGTGAAAGACGTCCTTTTTAAAAACGTAGTCTCTATTTTCGACACAGTCGTCTTTTTTCTTTATCTAAATACGTTTTCGTAATCTTCAATTATTAAGCTTTCAGAAAATATATAGTTTGTTAGGGTCCTTGTGAAATGCCTGACGCTCAAACGGTGAAAACGCAATGTTGTCATTTGGGGTACCCTGATACCTTAATTATGTTTGTGAAACCAAAGGTGAGGAAGTCATGCTACAATTTAAAGCTCTTCAGATCGGAGGTGGGAGGGGATCTGTCCACAAGGAACAATTTGGTATAGCGGTCTTTCATCAAATTTGACAATACCATTGCAACCGAATTTTCCTCTTTCTCGTCATTTTAGTGTTCTTCTATTGAATTTGACTACTTTTTGGTCAATTTTGGTGCTTTTCGGAGGTTTTGGAAACAATAAAAAAATCCAAGATAGTGGATCCAAGATGGCTACTATTTAGGAGCATGACGTAATTCTTACGTCATATGACTTCACCAGCTCATGGTGTGGACCACAAAGGAAACATTTTTACGTCCTATTTGACCTTTTAGTTTCGTTGTTATAGCTTTAATATTAGCGAACTTTAGACTTGAGTACGAGTAGGATATTGAGCACGAGTACGACTTTTTAATTCCAGTTTGCAGGCTTTAAATTATCAAGTCACGCACCAATCTCATTCCTGGAGCTTTCTTCTTTACCGGTAAACAACACGACAGAATTAGGGCTCTAAGAATATCACATGCAGGTTTGAAATTCGAAAGTCGTACTCGTACTCGTACACAATCTCGTACTCGTAGTCCGATCTAAAGGTCGCTATTGTCAGAGAGTTAAAGCCCCCTCCCCCCTATACAGGAATTGAAGACTAAAATTAGCCCGGTCTGAATAGCGTTTAAGTCTTTTTAAAGGCTTTGGCACATAACGCTTACTTTGGTCTTAGTCATTACATCTCAAAACAAAACAAAGAAATTACATAATAAAGTACTTATAACTGTCAATATAAGTAACGTAATAGGTCACTTTCACTGAAGAGTTGCATGAGTCATGCTGCCCGGAAACAAAACCGAAACATCTAACAGGGAGCAGGAACAAAGCATTCATCTACGAGAACCCATATTGTCTATTTAGGCAAACCTTCTGGGTAAATATCTCTAGATTTATACTTTTTTTGCTGCTTTCCCTCGCAATTACAAATCAAGGTTGTCTCTTTTATCTTTCTTTTCTAGCATCATTGCCAGCCAAGTGCCAAAAGTTTTCTCTGGGGAGTGGTGTGCGTGTATCCCCTTCCCATTGCCTCTCGGACAATCAAGATTACGGGTCTATTTGTTTCTTTTCTTGCGCCCGTGGGTACGTACTTAGAGGTCCTTCATTTACTCAGTGCGGGAAAGGAGGAGTCTGGAGCCAAAATGTCAGCTCCGTCAGCTGTAATGGTTCGTATCAGTTAAGTGGTTTTCTTGATTAATTAACGCTAGTTCTTTACCCGTAGTTACTCAAAGGAGGTGATTTTTACAAGCATAACAAACCATGCAATACAGTGTGAAATATCATTTATTCAGACGTGTTAGAAATGATTGCCATCATCAAATGTTATTTTCTCTTACATATTGATGACAGTCCAGAGGTAATCTTACACATTATGATTCTTGCAGACATTGATGAGTGTTCTTTGCCAAAGAATGGCAGCTGCAGTCACAAGTGTTTTAATACCAAGGGGGGTTACAAATGCGAATGTCCAGACGCGGAATTGATCTTATCACCAGATAACAAGACATGCCACGGTAAATATTAAATTATGTTACACGACTACTGACACAACTCAGTATTACGATTCTCAGATTGTTTGATTTCTTTAAGGATGACAATATAACTTCGTAACAGGGTCTCAAAACTGAAATTTTCGTGGGGCTTTCCTATAATTTTCCCCAAAAAGCAACCAGAAGTATCGATTACCTTTCCATTTATCAGATATTCTTGTTACATTGTCTGATGGCAATTTCATAATTTTGTGTCAATTCACTCTATCACACAATTAATTAATTCTCCCTCTTGCAATTGTTCACTGGAGAGATAACTGTTCTGGATTTTAGTCATTGTTGGTTTTCGTTCACATGAAAGAAATTGTGAATCAAGTCTCCCTCTTGTTCAGGACGAACATTCGACTAAAGCCATCGCTGTAGTAGTCGCTTTAGGTAAGCGGAAACCTTTATTGAGTGGCGTTGAGACCAGGGAACTTGAGACTATTCACTGGAGCGTTCTGAGCATGCGAAAGCCGAAAATGCACTGAACCACACCCAGGGTTAGCCCTTTATGTAGGGCGGGGTGACGCGAGTCCTAGCAATAGGACTAAGATTGGTTTAAAATGCTTGACTTTACCATCAAAACAAAAAAGCTTTTCCAACTTCAGTTTTTGCTTAACCTTCCATAATTTTCTCTCTTTTCTGTCGCAGCACACTGGCTTGCTTGTTGTACCTCTGCCTTTTATTTCCTTAAGTGACCTTCACTCGGTCCATTTCATCATCAGGCTTGTTTGCGGCATACAATGGACTTAAAGGCGCTTCCTTGAACAACCTTTTTCGCAAGCCTCGGGTATTTTTATGTAGTTTATGTTGCTGTTTTTGTTGTTGTTGTTGTTTTAGCGCCTGGTGTTGATGTTCATTGTAACAGTAAGAATATGTTCATTATCATTCCCAAGTCTCTACTCCTTGGTATGGACCGTGAGCATCTTCGACTCCTGGACACCACATGCAAAGCTACAGACACAAGCGCACACTTCTCGCTGACTACACCGCTAACCGGCTGCAATACCACAAGCAGATACACACCAACAGCTATCGTTTACTCCAACGCAGTTTTAGAAATCCCCGTCGCGGCTAAAGATGTCGTCACACGCGTGCGTGAGATAGAAATCAAATGCGATTGTTTCTATTCCAAATATGGTTGGTTTTAAGCCAAGTGACAGAAAACCCTTGTTTAGCAATGAAGGACGAGGAAACTTTACACTTGCTTTAAACATGTTTCCTGACAAGAGATTCGTGAGTCCTTACATGAAGGATGATTTTCCTGTTGCTGTGGTGCTGCGCAAACGTCTCTTCTTTGAGGTATCAGTGACATCAAATGACAAGCAGCTTTCAATCATCGCTGATCGATGTTTTGCAACACCCACTCAGAACCAGAAGAATCCATTAAACTACGAGTTCATTACAAAAGGGTACGTGAATCAGTTAAAGCCTAGTATATTTTTAAGATGAAGTTGATAATATAGTAATATCGTTCGCCAGCCTATTCATGGCGATGCATTCCTAGCCCAAGGTAAAATCCAAAGAAAGATAGTCATTTTATTTAAAAAAGCGTTCAGCGACGTCAAGTTTTTTTTTTTTTCAAGCCCCAGTTTCGGCCATGACTTAAGCTTGAGTTTAAACTAAACACTCTCTTGTTCGTTAAAAGTTGGTGCATTGCAGCATAATCTAATCCATGGTGGAGTAGCCATCAGTATTGTCTGTGGAATGACTATGGAAACCAGCATAATAAACTCCTATGATAACCCACTCTGCCCCTAAACCTACAAACCTGAAGCGAAACAAAAATTTAAAAGAAAGCTCGTCTTCATTACGTGTTATGTTTCCGTTTTAGGGAGGCGGCCGCATGTCTACCGTTTTTAATCAGTTCTGTTGAAATAATATTAAAACATCTCACCAAAAAAATGCCAGTCTAGAATTTTTGAAAGGGAAAGCATTTTAATTCTTTGCTTATCTCTTAGATGTCCAAACGACGCAACAGTGAAATACCATTCTGCACCTTCAGTCAGTGCCCAGCGGTTTAGCCTGGAAGCCTTTAAATTCATTGCTGATCATCCATTTGTGTTCGTCCACTGTCACGTGATCGTTTGCAACGCAACCGACCCAAGCTCCAAGTGCAATAAGAAATGTCTATCAAGGGGTCGAGGAAGACTAGAAATGCACGATCAAACGACTGATGACGTGTACTCTTTGGCCCAGGGCCCACTCCACCTGGTGCATGAGAAACGAGACGAACAGAGCGACAGTGCAGTGGATAAGAATGGTAAGTAAAAGTTATTTAAGAATTCTTGTCTGTTGCCTGGATTCTAATCAAGTGGAAATACTTTTCTTGGTTTATTCCATCGATTAAGATAAACTGGTTCAGAGTAGGATATGTATATGACGCCGTGTAGCTGCTCATATAATATTAACGTTACTGGTTTGCAATTGGTAGCAAAAGAAAACAAAGAATTTTCTTTTCTCATCATAGTTTCTACTCCTGTCTTGATGACGGTTCTGTTTGTGATGTGCGTTGCTTGTTTGGCGGGGGCGGCACTGATGGCGTTCAAGAAGACACGTGACAAGTCTGTTGGGTATACTGTGCTTGCCACTGGTGATCAGAAGTGAAATTATTTTCACAGAAAGCAACTGGATTTGACACTATTGAAGGCAACTTGGGCTCGAGATATTTTAACTTTTATCTGGCTAAGACATAGTATAGCATCAGCATAGTGCTGTTCTAGCTCCTCACGTTTTGTGGAATATATACACACTGTATTGCCACAAAAGAGTTAAACGAATAGGGCGAGTTACAGGTTGATGACTGTAAAGCGCTGGTTTAATGTCTTGCGTTTAACACGAGATATTGGCCTAAAATAAGCTCGTCACTTTCGTAATATATATAGTTTTATTTATAAAGGCTGATATACACACAGATGTGCTAGGCTGGTCAGCTAAACCCGAGCTTCAGTGAAACCAGGGGTTAACAAACACAAGACTAGTTAATCACAGAGTTCTTTAGAAACTAACCCCCTCGATCAAAAATAAGGTTTACTATAGACAGACCAGATAAAGTATGTGCAAGAAAACAGCTCAAAAATTCCTTTCCAAGATAAAGCTATCTCTTTATTGGATGTTTCAGGACACTGTTTTCTTTTTATCAATGTTCTTTTAATTTTTCTCAAATTTTGAAGAGTTTATAACTCAGAATTCTGTCGCTTACGTTTGAGCAATTATTATTGGTTTAACTTCATTTATTCACCCTTTTTCGATCGATGTCGTTAGTTTTAAGCGGGGTGATGACATTTGATTCAAATTAAATAACTTAAAATGGATATCTCCAGCTCAAATGAGCCGTCGTTGCGAAAATACTGGATAGCCGGCAATTAAACTAAACTATTGCTTTGATAAGCATGCGTGCTAAACAGCTAACGAGGCTAAGTTTAGTTTACTTTTCAAGCTGTTCAGAATTCCTACCATTGTGTTTTTTATTTACCGGCTTGTCGAAAAGACCTTGTTAAATTGAAAGCAATTAGCTCTTAGACTAATGTGTGTCGAAAAACCAAAAACCAAAGAAATTAATCTGGCCAATCACAACAGACAAAAATAACACAATGAACCAATTAGAAATCAAAGTAAACACATGTTTAAGGCGCCAAGCGCGAGAAAACGAGTGCAGGCGAGTCATGTTGGCAAATCACTAAAACAAATTCGAATTTCTTTCGACACCCAATTCTGCTCTAAGCTGACATATTAGACAGGGTTGGATCTTTGGATCAAGGATCTCAATTAAATTGCAAAGCGCCGCGTTATTAGCGACAGTCTGCATGCATGCCTAGTTTCAGACTTTAATCTAAGGTTTGTTTTACTTGTGAAACATTTTAGTGCATTTATGTCAGAGGCGCGCTTTTTGTTGTTGTTGTTGTTGTTGTTTTTGTTTTCATTTTCCTCTAAATAAGCAGAGCTTGTCTCCTTAAAGCCTAGTTTAAACACAAGACAATAGCTAACTGCGTCGTTAAGTAATAAAGATTTTCAGTCTACTCATTCAGTGTTACTACTGTCGTTTTATTGATCTCTGACATGGACATCAAAGCATCTGACTAGATTTATAATAAATGTTCCTCTTTTATTCGCTTCTGTTTGGAGATGAAATCTCAAATATTTACCACTTCTGCTACTAAATTAAATTGCAGAATACTCGTTTTTTATAAACGGTTTTATCAATTTTATCTCTTTATTATAAAGAGTGAAACTGAAGGTATTTCTCTTAATTTTTGCAAGGTTTCCTACGCAGATTTTTTTTTCAATAATAGTGTTTATAAGTCACCCCAGGATATTCCCCCCCCCCCCAGTTTATTAGCCCACCCAAAAACCCTTATAATATTCCATAAGCCTAGGGCTTATTCGGTTCTTGTAGAACGCTGTCAGTACAATTCATGATTTCAGCCCGTTTTCAAGAAAGCGACTGTGCATAAACTTGGTCCAAATGTTTGAAACATCACCATTTTGTTTGCAATTTTATTGTGTTCAACGAAGGAGCAATCTCAATCTCTTGCTGGGTGTCCTCGGCATAAAAGTTGAGATTCTGTTTCTCTTTATAGCGGACACCAATTTAGCCCCCGAAGATTTTTTGCCGGGCTCGAAACTGGTGTGTGTGCTTTGGCCTCGCTTTCGTGATGTCCTCAAACGTTCCTTTCATTTTTCTCAAAATAAGTTATTCTTGATCAAATATACGAATGAGTGGTATGCTGACAGAAATCCAGACCGTCTCAAGTTGTTTACTTGGCAAATGTCATGAATGGTTTGGCTTTTGACCAGGTCGTTTTTAGTTGTTATTTGCATTGTAAACATCAACAATGACAAAAGTTTCGCGAGCGACACTTTCAGATACCCATCAATAGTTAACTAGTTTTAAGTGCAAAACTCTACCTTTTGGTTTCCTCACGAGAACAAAGAGTGTGTAGATACGCATGTTTTCAAGCCTAGTATTGGCCAGTGGTTGAACAAATTCATACTTCATTTATCTGATTGCATTAGTCACCTGAGAGTCCAGATATGATTTTCTCTGACTAGTATGAAACCTTGAACCAATCACAAAAATACACTTTGATTGATCACAAGTGCAGCTATTTCAGGCTCAACAATTTGCATATGAGAGCCCTGTACGCCTGGCAAACGTCCGAGCAAAAAAAACTAGAAGGAATTGTTAATAAGGATAACGTGTTACAAAATGGAAACTGTTAAGTTTCAAAACTTAAAACGTTTTACAAAATGGAAACTTTTAGGTGTCAAAACTCTAACTCTAACTTTTGGTTTCCTCACTTTTTTAATTTCTCAGGCTTGTAACTTCTTTTTCTGGCAACCGTGGATTAATTAGAACGGATGGCTATCACGATGAATTTCCTAGTTGGTGCACTTTTATTGTTTTTTTACTCCATGCAAAACAATAAACTGTTATTGGTTTCGGATTTCACTCAGACACGTTTCTATCAGAAACAAAGTGTGCCAGTTGTATTTGCCCTTCTACTCTCAAGTGGCTCATTACTCCATTATCAGCGAAATAATCGTGCAGTTTTTCATGTTTTGAGAAAACGCAGTGAATTAAGGAGTGTACATTCTGAAGCAGAAATGACGAGCGTTATGCAAGGGAGCGTTCTCTTTCTCGCAGTTCTTGCCATTTATGATGCAGAATCCTTGGAAAAACGTTTTTCCTACAAGGATGTACCGAGCAGTCTCGATGATTCGCCTAAACTAGACGTTGCTAATTCCTTGGATACCAGCAAAGATTTAACCCACGTATCTTTCCGAACGGACACTAAAGGCATATTACATTTTTACATGACATTAATATGAAAACCGTCTTTCACATGGCATTGAACGAAAAATAACTTCTCCGGCTTTATTTTGTTTTCACCTTGACATCCAGAATTTTTTTTTTTTTTGGCAGACTTTGCAGACGCTGGCGAGATAGGTGGATATGCTAACGAAGAAAGTGAAGATATCAACGAGGACAAGGCAGCAAATGACCAAGGTGAGCACTACTAGTGGAATAACAAGTAAAGGCAATTGGCCTAACCAAGGAAAGGATCTTTTTGAAGGGAGCGTACCGCGCTCTTAGTTTGAGTCAGACGACAATTTATGAGTGACATGCAACTGAAGCACGTGGCTAATTCAGTTATGGTATGCTCAAGGTCGGAAAATCTTTCAACTTCACTACCCAAAATACTCTTTTGAATCGCTTGGCAACTTCAATCAAATATTTATTACTCCACAGCGGTTTAAGCAAGCCTGGCCTTTCCGTCGAAATTCAGCGAAAATTTCCTATTCCCGGCTCTCTATCCATGGCTTTCTAAACCATGAACGGTTTAGAAAAAAATTATTTGTGGAATGTTGATTCTGTTTTGGCCAATCACATGCAAGATCTTCAAACCGCAGAACGTTAATGGTTTACACCAACTAAGGATTAACTCTGGCTCCCTCTTTATCAATAATGGTTTACTAAAGCATAGAAAAGCAAAAAAAAAAAAAAAAAACGATAAAAACCGACGTTTCGGAATAGTCAGGACGCCATTGTCAAGGTAACTTACAAAATGTATATCAAGAAGCAGTGTCATCGCTAAATAAGCCGAACAGAGAGTGTGAAAATGTACTACTTTCGCACGAATACAGTCATTTTGCACGGTCTTCAGGGACCTTCCTTCATGGACCGGTCTTTGCAAGGTCTTCAGGGACCTTCCCGTGCATGTTATGATAGTGTTTGTATATGGAAGATGACTGTTGTTTATGTCCCTGTACACCTTCGTGTAAGTGCCCCCATCGTATAGCCCACATAACCCGCATCACACAGGTTGATAATGTTGGTTAACAATCCGGGGCTTTGTCTCTTGTACCCTAAGTTCTTGAATAATTTTGCAGCTTACAAACGTTATCATCATCATCATCATCATCATCACTATCATCTCTTGATAACAAAAAAAAAACAGAAATCGAAAATCAGATTTGTTTTAGTCTAATGATAAATATCTCATAATTTGAAGTTTGAATATGTAGGCGGGATATATCTATTCGTCTCTTGTAGTTCAAAATAATCGTGGCTCGTAACAATATCCCACGATGCTAACACTAAACCGTCTAATAAGACATTGTTTTAGCGTTTCAATTTCTCTTTGTGGTAGCAAAGTATAAAGAACGACTAGAGCATCATCCTCGAAAACCCAGGGGCAGCTAGTCGGGACAACGAGATTTTCATGGGCGAAAGTTTACAACAAGAGCGGGAGAGCCCCTGGGCACTTACTCTTACCGAACGAGTTCCAGAAGCGTTTGAAATCCCGCCTTCTGATTGGCCAGAAAAATATTTTTCTGGCCAATCAGCAAAGAGGAACAGCCGGATGACTCTTATGTCTTCTTACACGAGGTTGTTTTCCTCATCGAACGCCGTAGTAGCGTGGCCCGTTCAACGGGAACATTTTTGAGGAGAGCTTCAGAAAAAATAAATAAATAATAAATAAACGAAGTTGAGGAAATCGCGAACTATAACGTGGCCGCAAGAAAACAAACACTCACCGGGATTTTTCACGGCGGACTTATCGAAGGTATCGTACATTTTTAGAGCTAGCGACTTCCTCTTTCTCCAATGTAACTAATTATTTCTCCTTCTTCGTTGATCTTCGTCTGAAACTTTCCATCACTGATGCACGGGCCACGCAACTATGTTGGTCAAGCGTGTCATGTCACGTACTAGAGAGAACTAGTTCTCTCTAGTACGTGACATGACGTCGCATCGACCGTTAAGCAGAAAATCGCCCAGATCGGCCTCCAGAAGCTCGGAAAAGCAATAAAAACGCAGCAAACACATAGCAGGTAATGTTTTTCAAACTGTATTTCCATTTTAATGCATTTTCAGCGGAAAACCGCCGATTATTTTCGATCGAATTTCAGTTCCATACAAACACTCATATTACGCTTTGGTTAACTGTGGTTCCCACGCTCGAGCGACATAGTTGCGTGGCCCGTGCATCGGAGATTCCCGTGGAAAGTTTCAGACGTAGTTCAACGAACAAGGAGAAATAATTAGCAACATCGTTTACTCGAGTAGCTATTAGCCTCATGCAACACTTGAGAAAGGGGAAGTCGCTAGCTCTAAAAATGTACGATACCTTCGATAAGTCCGCCGTGAAAAATCCCGGTGAGTGTTTGTTTTCTTGCGGCCACGTTATAGTTTGCGATTTCTTCAGCTTTGTTTATTTATTATTTATTTATTTTTCTGAAGCTCTCCCGCTCAAAAATGTTCTCGTTGAACGGGCCACGCTACTACGCCGTTCGATGAGGAAAACAACCTCGTGTAAGAAGACATGAGAGTCGCCCGGCTGTTCCTCTTCGCTGATTGGCCAGAAAAATATTTTTCTGGCCAATCAGAAGGCGGGATTTCAAACGCTTCTGGAACTCGTTCGGTAAGAGTAAGTGCCCAGGGGCTCTCCCGCTCTTGTTGTAAACTTTCGCCTCTGAAAATCCCGTTGTCCCGACTAGCTGCCCCTGGGTCTCCGAGGATGCTAGAGCATTTGCTTTGTCGATGTTTGGGACAGTCAAGCCGACCTTCTTCGGGGATTTAATGAAAGTCGTTATAACATTTAGTAAATAATATGTAAAGCGGCTACGGTCAGACATAATTTGAAACTTACAGCTATTTTGCACTAATTACTTAAAGTTTAACTTAAATTGTCTTAAACTATAGGGCTATGCCCAAGTAACTGGTTCTACCTGCAAGGATCGTGCTACAAGATTTCGTCAAAAGCCGTGAACTGGAATTCAGCAAAATCGGCTTGTGAAGCACTGGGATCTACGCTTGTTATGATAAAGTCACAGGCTGAACAACAGGCACTTGGCCCAAAGATATCACACGAAACATGGATTGGTTTACACAGGGATCCCAAGGACAAATCACGCTGGCTCTGGGTTGATGGAACACAGGCTATTTACACTGCCTGGAGTGACGGCGAGCCTAATAATGTTGGCGAAGAATGTGGAGAAATTAGGCCGGAACGTAGATGGAAGTGGAATGATCACGAATGTCACCATGCTCATCATTACGTTTGCGAAATCAATGGTGAGTTAGAGAGCACAATCTATTTTATTGCTGTCTATTTTGCGACCTGGCCTTTTGGTGGAAGTTGAAAATATGGGGCTAGACTTGACTTTTTGAGAAACCTCATAACTTTCTATAATTTAGTTTTACTTTTGTAAGTTTGATAAGCCACTTACGTTTAACTACGTACAAAATAACACACCACTCGATAACTAAAACGAAGTCTAAGGTATTTAAACTTTATATCACGTCGTATAAGATGGTCAATTTCTTAATGGGCCGGCATTTTCATCCGAAGCCGCTTATACAGAGAAAGCTATAAAGACCGCGCAAATAAATAAACCTTACAAAGCAGCAATTCCATTTCATTTCCAATTCATTCGTCAACTGCTATGGCTGGTAACTATAACGAGTGCATATTCCCTTGATTTTGGCCTTTGGACTTCTCTTGTTCCTGATTACTCCTTTTTTTTAATTTAGTCGCAAAGTGTCCAGCTCTTACCGTCAGTCGCCTCGTCAAAATATCACCAAACAGCTGTGTAACGTCACAGGTGAAAATCAACACCAAGTGCTCGTTTACGTGTCCGCAGGGATACCAGCTTCAAGGTCCCTCTTACAAGCAGTGTGGAGCAGGTGGGAAGTGGACAGACAGTGCTAAGAAAGTTTCATGCTTTGGTAGGTTTTCCTGACGATCGTCATTAACAGATTTATTTTTCTCTTTCTGTTCTTTTTTTTTATGTGGATAGCAGACCATTAAGCAACTACGTACATTATAAATCGATATCTTTCAGACATTGATGAGTGTTCCGTGACAAAGAATGGCGGATGCAGTCACAAGTGTGTTAATACTGAGGGAGGCTACAAATGTGAATGTCCAGACCCGGAACTGAACTTATCATCAGACAACAAGACATGTCACGGTAAATATGAGACCACTCTGTATTTACTTTACAGCGGATTTCTCTGCATTTTACAGAGCCGATTCGATGGTCATGATTCGCCTTTTGTGATTCGAACATGAACCGACAAAAGTGAACGAAAATTCGTCCACAGGGTAACTGGTTACTCCCCGATATATAACTGACATCTATGTAAATTTCACTGTAACGTATACACCCGAGGTTTTAAATAGCGATCTGCCGGCTGTGATTCGACCCTGGAAAGCCCTCCTCCCCCCGGAATTCGCCCGTCATCGGATTCCCTGTTAAAATTTGCCGGTGCCCAGGTTAAGAAAATGGTAAAGGAAAATCACAGATTCTAGCCGTCAAATCGTGTTCCAAAATCCAGTTGTGTACTCAGTAATGAAATCGACTGTAAATTACGTAAGTGACGCAATGGACCAATCAGTACTCGAAGCAAATGCACTCAGCTCTCGCCTTACAGGCGTCTTGTCATATGATTGTGGCAAGCCCGTTATTACCTACATATGCTGAAGTCCCGAAAAGAAGAATTACTGACAATAATTCCTGCTTATAAAGACTTAAGCTATTACAGACACTAAATCGTAGTCTCGTCGGTGTCCGTTTTATGTGGAGTTGACTTTATGTGTAACAAGCGCCAAGCGTGGAAAAATATGTCCGTTAAAGACAACTGGGTCTATGTTTTTTTTGGTGCGATCATCAACAAACACCAATAGTTCACCTATGGACACCTCGTAATAATAGCTGGTCACTTATCTTTGTATCTTTGTGAAATTTTATGTCGTGATTCACGTACAGTCTATTAACATAGAAGGGTTGAATTCAATAGTCTTCATATCGCACTCACCTCCATTAGAAAAATGTTTTAGTTCTTAATCTTTTCTTTAGCTCCAGGTGTTGATGTTCGATGCAACAGCAACAATATGTCCATAATTATCCCTAAATCCCTCCTCCGTGGTATGGACCGTGAGCATCTTAGACTCCGGGACACCACATGCAAAGCTACAGAAACAAGCACACACTTCTCGCTCACTACGCCGCTGACCGGCTGCAACACAACAAGCAGGGTTTCACCTAGAGCTGTCGTCTACTCCAACGCAGTATTAGAAATCCCCGTAGCTGCTAAAGATGTCGTGACGCGCGTACGTGAGATAGAAATCAACTTCAGCTGTTTCTACTCCAAATATGGTGTGGTGTCATCAGTTGGTTTTAAGCCAAGTGACAGAAAACTCGTGTTCAGCGATGAAGGACGAGGAAACTTTACACTCTCCCTAAACATGTTTCCTGACAAGAGATTCGTGAGTCCTTACATGAAAGATGATTTCCCTGTTGCTGTGGTGCTGCGCAAACTTCTGTTCTTTGAGGTATCAGTGACATCAAATGACAAGCAGCTGTCAATCATCGCTGATCGATGTTTTGCAACACCCACTCAGAACCAGAAGAATCCATTAAAGTACGAGTTCATTACGAAAGGGTACGTGAATCAATTGATTAAAGCCTAGTATAAATTATTTTTAAGATGAAGTTGATAATATCATAATATCGTTCGCCAGCCTTTTCATAGCAATGCATTCCTAGCCCACGGTAAAATCCAAAGAAAGATCGTCATTTTATTTTAAAAAGCGTCCAGCGACCTCAAATTAGTTTTGGTTTTTCAAGCCCCAGTTTCGGCCATGACTTAAGCTTGAGTTTAAACTAGACACTTTCTTGTTTCAGTAACTGGATACCAGTATCAAGTTGGTGCATGGCAGCTTAATCTAATCCATGGAGGAGAAGCCATCAGTATTGTCTTAAATTTTGTTATAGAAACCAGCATTATATGCTCATATGATAACCCACTATGCCCCTAAATCTACAAACATGAACAAAGGAATTTAAAAAACTCATCTTCATTACGATCTATGTTTCTGTGTTAGGGAGGTGGCCTCATGTCTACCGTCTTAAATCCGTTCTGTTGCCAATTATTTAACTTTTTACCAAACATAAAAAGACCTAGAATTTTTGAAATGGGAAGCATTTAAATTATTTGCTTATCTCTTAGATGCCCAAACGACGCAACAGTGAAGTACCATTCTGCACCTTCAGCCAGTGCCCAGCGCTTTAGCCTGGAAGCCTTTAAATTCATTGCTGATCATCCATTTGTTTTCGTTCACTGTCACGTAATCGTATGCAACGCAACCGACCCAAACTCCAAGTGTAAAAACAAATGTCCATCAATTGGCCGAGGAAGACGAGAAGTGCACGATCACACGACTGATGACGTGTACTCTTTGGCCCAGGGCCCACTCCATCTGGTGCGTGAGAAACGAGACGAACAGAGCGATAGTGCAGTGGATAAGAATGGTGAGTAAAAATTGTTTTATTTTACGATTTCTTTTCTGTTGCTTGGAGTCTAATCACTAACCCCTAATTCTAAATACTTTTTTTGGTTTATTCCATCGATTAAGATAAACTGGTTCAGAGTTGGTTATGCATATGACGCCGTGTAGCTGCTCATATAATATTAACGTTACTGGTTTGCATTGGTAGCAAATGAAACAAAGAATTTTCTTTTCTCATCATATAGTTTCTACTCCTGTCTTGATGACGGTTCTGTTTGTGATGTGCATTGCTTGTTTGGCGGGAGCGGCACTGATGGTGTTTAAGAAGACACGTGACAAGTCTGTTAGGTATACTGTGCTTGCCACTGGTGATCAGAAGTGAAAAAATTTTCACAGAAAACAACTGGACTCGACACAATTAAAGGCAACTTGAGCTCGAGATATTTTAACTTTTATCTAGCCAAGACATAGTATAGTATTAGTGCTGTTCTAGCTCCTCACGTTTTGTGGAATACATATTGCCACAAAAGAGTTAAACGAATAGGGCGAGTTGCAGGTTGATGACTGTAAAGCGCTGGCTGAATGTCTTGCGTTTAACACGAGATATTGGCCTAAAATAAGCTCGTCACTTTCATAATATATAATTTTATTTTTAAAGGCTGATATACACACAAGCAGATGTGCTAGGCTGGTCAGCTAAACCCGAGTTTCAGTGAAACCAGGGGTTAACAAACACAAGACTAGTTAATCACAGAGTTTCTTTTGAAACTTAAACCCCCTCGATCAAAAGTAGGGTTTACTAGAGACCAGACCAGATAAAGTATGTGCAAGAAAACAGCTCATAAATTCCTTTCCAAGAGCTATCTCTTTATTGGATGTTTCGGGACACTGGTTTCTTTTTATTAACATATTTTCTCAGGCTTTTCATTTTTTCTCGGATTTTAAGAAGCTTATAACTCAGAATTCTGCCGCTTCACTTTTGAGCAATTATTATCGGTTTAAATTAATCTATTCACCCTTTTTCGATCGATGTCGAAAAAAAGGGGTGCTAAGAAAAAGAAGGGTGCCAGGACAGAAAACGTCTAACATTTGATTCAAATTAAATAACTTAAAATGGAGATGGATATCTCCAGCTCAAATGAACCGTCGTTGCGAAAATACTGGATAGCCGCCAATTAAACTAAACTATTGCTTTGATAAGCATGCGTGCTAAACAGCTAACAAGGCTAAGTTTAGTTTACTTTTCAAGCTGTTCAGAATTCCCAGCATTATTTTTTTTTATTTACCGGCTTATCGAAAAGACCTTGTTAAATTAAAAACAGTTAGCTCTTAGACTTGTGTGTCGAAAAACCAAAAACCAAAGAAATTAATCTGGCCAATCACAATAGACAAAAATAACACAATGAAACCATCAGAAATCAAAGTAAACACATGTTTAAGGCGCCAAGCGCGAGAAAACTCGTGCAGGCGAGTCATGTTGGCAAATCACTAAAACAAATTCGAATTTCTTTCGACACCCAATTCTGCTCTAAGCTGACATATTAGACAGGGTTGGATCTTTGTGTTCATCTTACAGGTTTTTTTGAAAAAAAAAGTCAAGGATCTCAATTAAATTGCAAAGCGCCGCGTTATTAGCGACAGTCTGCATTCATGCCTAGTTTCAGACTTTAATCTAAGGTTTGTTTTCCTTGTGAAACATTAATTTTAGTGTATTTATGTCAGAGGCGCGCTTTTTGTTGTTGTTGTTGTTGTTGTGTTTTGTTTTCATTTTCCTCTAAATAAGCAGAGCTTGTCTGCTTAAAGCCTAGTTTAAACACAAGACAATAGCTAACTGCGACGTTAGATGCCAAATACTGTTAATGATGACTTCAATAAAAATATTCAATTGCTTTTGAGTTGGGTGGAGTGGTTGCTACGCAGGCGAAAGTCCCTTAATTTAGGAAGATCTAACAGGGGGCTCAAACAACACGCAATTTTTATATTATCATTATTTAGTCACCCCAAACAAGCATTTCTCAGTCAGTACTCCTTTTCTTTGTTTAAACTTTGTGACTATTTCTTCTTTACCTCTGATATTAAGTTTGCGCGGCAAACTTATTTCTCTTATTTGTGTTCAAATATACGAATGAGTGGTATGGTGACATATATCAGGATTGTCTCGAGCTAAATTGGAAAAAAAAAATACATACATATATTGTACATCACATTCATGACAAGAGTCTTGCAGCTAACTCTCTGATACACACTAGTGGTTGCCATTATGAACTCTTAAAATTCCAACTTTTCTGTTTCCTTCACAAGAATAAAAGTGCGTGGTTTAAAGCTTAGTATTCACCGGTGGTCGGCCAAGTTCACATCCCTCTTTTATCTGATTGCATTAGTCATCGATCAGTCATCTGAGTATCCATGAATGAGTGTTAACGATAACGTCTTTGAACACGAAGCCGACATTTTCAACCAATATGCAAAAATACACTTCAGATCAGATTGGTGACAAGTGCAGCTATTTTAAGCTTAACCACTTTGCGTCTGAGCGAAACATAACGAGAAACACTTATAAAGAGAACCTTTTTAAATGGAAACGAAAACACCATCCCAGCTAGCTTGTCATTTCTTTGTCTATCAACTGATTTAGAATGGATGGCTGCCATTATGAAGTTTCTTATAAGCGTGCTCGTCATTATTGTTTTTATTTCATTTTATAATAAACTATTGAGTATTAGTTGAAATTATGAATATATGAAGTTCATATATTTGAACTGCGGAATGAAGAAATAAATGTAAAGAAGATCCTCGCAGTTATTAACGCAACTTATGCAGTTGCGAAAAGAAAGCCTGAAAAAGTCAGGCTTGCCGGGATTCGAGCCCTGACCTCTGCGATACCGGTGCAGCGCTCTAACCAATTGAGCTAACAAGCCAACTGGGAGCTGGTCATTAAATTAGTTCGTAATATACCCGGGAAAGATGAAGATGAAATTATGAATATATGAAGTTCATATATTTGAGCTGCGGAATGAAGAAATAAATGTAAAGAAGATATTTACATTTATTTCTTCATTCCGCAGTTCAAATCTGTATTCTTCAAAAAGTTGGCATAAAAGGGAATTCTAAGAATAGGAGACCTAATTTCTGAAAACAACGAGTTAATAACCAAACGTAAGGTGAGAGAACTGAACCTTACTCCTTTGGATCTCTTTAGACTTGTCTCCGTGGTAAACGCCCTGCCAAGTGAGTGGCGAGACTTACTAAAAAGGTCCTCCCACTCTGACAAAAGGACGTTTAATCTACAGGACCAAATTGTTTTGAGTTTAAATGGGCAAAAGACGCCGATCAATAAAGCTGCGTCATAAACTATTTATAAAGAACTCCGAAACAGAGTTATCAGTACCCCTTCTGCTCAAAAGAAATACGATAGCTGTTTTGTAAATGATACCCTTGATTGGAGCGATATATATAGCTTACCACATCGTGTCACCTCCGATTCAAAGCTGCGTGAATTTCAATTCAAACTGTTAAACAGGTACCTGGTGACAAACGACTTTTTAAATAAAATTGGTGTTTTGCCTTCTCCAGCATGTTCTTTTTGTGGAAAAGAAAACGAATCCTTTGAACACATCTTAACTTTTGTCACTATGTCAAAGATTTTTGGGCAGAGGTTATTAAGTGGCATAATTAAAAGTCAATGTTAACAGTCTTAATAAGAGAGAAATCATGCTTGGAATGCCGGATTGTGAAGACGAGTTATTTGTTAATCATGTACTACTAATCGCCAAACAACATTTGTATTCATGTCGTTGTAAAAACACCTATCCTCTTAAAACGTCTTGACATTGCTAGACTAAAAAAGATTCAAAATCTTGAACTAGTCATTGCAAAGTCAAAGAATAAGTTATCCGACCATACAGCAAAATTTCTAAAAAATACTGACTTATAATTCGCGCATCTAAGTACTAAGCTTTAAATATTTGTCATGCGTACTAGGTTGAACACATTGGGGTCTGTTGTGTGTTGTGATGCAGTGTATGTGTGCTCGGGTGCGTTTGTTTCTGAAAGTGTGAATTATTAATAATCATTTAAAAGAATCTGATTTAGCATTGTATTGTAACGGAAAGATAATGAATTTCTTTAAGTGATGTAGTGTAATGTATTCTGTAAGTAGTTTAATGCGTAATGTATATTATAAGTAGTTTAATGTGTAATGTATATCGCAAAAAGTTTAACGTGTAATGTACATTGTAAGTAGTTTAATGTAATGTAAACGTGTAAAGCTAGTGCTGTAGATTACTAGCAGAACGCTGCAAAAAACAATAAAAAATTACATAAAAAAAGAAAAGAACAGGTCCCCATGCTGAGAATCGGTGGGCTGAACTCAGATCAACCCCGTTTCCAGGCTCTTTCACCCCCTCTCCCCTCTCCGCCCCCCCCCCCCCACCACAAAAACAACAACAACAAAAAAAACCAAAAAAAAACAAAAAGAAAGAAAGGAGAGTTACAAAAGAAAAGACGAATCGTTGGAAAATTGTCTGGTTTGATCTGCGTGATGTTTTGTCCATCGCATAAAAAACTGACCAAAGTGCAGAGATTCCGGTCTGTACCAATAACAGAAAAGCACTTATAACCCAAAGCTAACCCAGAATCATTACCCCACAGCTGTGATTGGAACCATGTGAAAAGTATAGCTTACCTTGCCAATGTGTCTTCCAGATACCCTCAACGTCTTTAGTGCTATAGGTTTCCTGCAGAAAAAGTATGTCCCATTTTCGTTCATTTAACCAACAGAAAAGAGCCTTCGCGCAATTCCTCTTTGTGGATGACCGTATCCTTCGAACAATCAGAGACAATAATTTAAAATCTATGCAGGAGTTTTCGAATGCGAGCATACAAACTTATGCAAATTGCTAACATCCGGAGTGCAAATAAGATATGATTGAACACTAACGGGTCATTTTTAACACTTATACACGACACTAAATATAATAATTGATTATAAGGGCTGCTGATACCTAAATCATTTACGCAATCCATTGGATTTGGAGCTTTTGGCGGATTAATTCCTATGCAAATTCCGGTGCTACTTTTGCTCCCGCTGTCTCACCTTAGAAAAATTAGCTTGCAAATTTTTTAATCAACATAAAAAAAACTAAGGAGAAAAGAAAAAAAAGAAAAAAAGGAAAGAAAATACTTGACTGATTAAAATAAGTGTCTCGCGTGACTAAATGTCCATAAATGAACAGCTTATCAGCCTCTTTCCTATCGAAGAAAGCTCTTCTGCCATCCTCCCTCGCTCGCTTTAATCGTAGCCACAATTTCCTTCTCCGATCTTGTATTTCCTTGGGATAGTCAGCGTACACCTTTATATCTATTTCATCTTTCAACTCCAAGGCTCGTCTAAATACCCTCTCTCTATCGGGAAAACGGAGGAAACGGGCAATGATCGGTCGCGGAGATCCTGGCTTCTTAGCTCCGATTCGATGAACACGTTGAAACTCAATATCGCAGGCATGATCGACTTCTAATTCCCTCTCCATAAATCGATAAATAAGATCTTTTGCGCTCTCTTCAGTTGTGTCGGTGGACTCCGGAATGTTGAAGAAGTGCAAATTCTCCCGACGGCTATAGACGTCTTGGTAGAGAATGCGGTCGCTCAGAGAATTAATCTCTCTCTCATTTTCGTTAACTTTTAACTTCAGTTCCTCTATCTCGCTGTTTAGAAACTTCAAGCTATTGTCCATTACGCCGACCGACTTCTCAACTGCGCTGGTTTTAGCGCTGAGTGTGGCAATAAATAAATTCTCCTTCAATGGTTTTTAAGGAGGATTCCAAGACATTGAATTTCTGCAGCCTTCCACCATACTTTCAAGGCTGCTGAGCTTTTGGAGAACGAGCTGGATCTTCGAGCCAAGATCTTCAGCCATTTCCAGCGCCACGTTAATCTCGTCAGTTGTTTCTGACGGAGATCTTCATTTCTTTTCTTTTGGCGTCAGAGCACTCTCTGAGCTGCTACTGCTTCCTCTTGTTTTGTGTTTTAGTACGCTGATAATCTCTTCCATACGATAAAACAGTTGCAAAATAAGAAAAATAGTCGAATCAAGAGGGAGCGATTTCGGATGCGTCTTTACTCGGCCATGCCAGACCCAGAACCCCACCTGTTCTTTTTTATTGGACCTTTGGAAACACTACATGGGAGTGTACAATCGGAAAAAGTTTGAAAAAAATTCTTCGACAACTTTTATTTCGAGGGAATTACCTTAATCGGAAAGGATGCTTATTCAAGAAAATAGGGTGTAATTATGGTACACAAACAAGTCAATAAATTTGATTCTATACAAAGGTTGACTAGAATTATGAGTTATTTCTCTAAAGAGAAATTACTTTGCTTAGTATAATCTGCTTAATAGTATAATCTGTTTTTCAAAATTATTCCGTCTCAATTAGCGGCTGAGTGGCTTCGCGGAGAAAAACAAAAGCAAGGAATCTTAACACGTGAAAAGGCGAAGGATCCAAATTAGGGGGTTTGACTGAATAAAACATAGGCACGCAATGCGCACAGAGCTCATTACGTTTTGCTTAAAAATATTGTTTATTGCTCTTGGTACTGCACTGTGAAATTTTGCCTGTGAAAATGGATTTATCGTGATAGCCTAGGGATCTTACAACAACCCTTAGGCCCCTCCCTAATCTCCTGAACCCCGCCATTTCTCCCTACCTCCCCCCCCCCCCCAAACTTCAAGTAAACTAACACAAGTAACATAAAGCCGGTTATCGAACATCGTGTCTACGTGACAACTTCTTATAGCGTGACAGTAAAATTGCACCAAAAAATATGACATTACTGGTGAAGTAAACAAAGCTCTTCCCTTCCCAATTCACCGTTTCAGCAAACGAGTAAACATGAAACAAATACATATTTCAAAGGCCAAGAACTTAAAGTACCTATGAACATGGTTCAAGTCGTGATGTTACCATTGCAACAATCTTGGCTCCAGTCTCTTTAAAAAAAAATTACCGATTGCAACTCTATAATGAGAAAGAGATGGACCTGTTCAAAATACTCACAATGACCATATTTTTCTAACCTTCGTTATAACCCATCGAGGAGTGTGTGATATTCTTAAATGTCAAAGAAGGGTAATGTCATTCTTGAAAGTAAGAGACTGGGATGCTTAATTGTTGCCACGGCAACAATTAAGTGTGTCTTTCTCAAGGTGCGATACTGGTGCCGAGTTTCCAGAGATGCTCTTGATTTTGTTATTTGTCTCCCCACTGTAACCACTTATGACGTAAAAAAAGAGAACACCATTTTTCTGCATTTTTAAAGGACTCTCTTCATTGACACTTTAAACTTGGGAATCTTAAAAACAAATTGCCTCGAAAAATATTCCATGCATAATCATGAGATGAAGATCAGAGCCAGGTTAACAATGTTACTTCAGACATGGCTAATGCTACAAAAGTGAAATTTAAGCTTCAGTTTACCCTTTTATTTTTCTACTTCTGCCGGTAAATCTCCGATAATTTTTCAGAGTTCATGGTCGGCAAACTTTTGACAGGGTTTTGTGATGTTCCCGGGATTTGCGTGACACGTGACTCACTTCACCTTGCCTGAATTTCTTGGCTTTCAGTGCAACCACCTACGTTTTCCCTTATATAAAATTACCTTATTTTTACTGGAACTAGTTTGCATGTTTGTTAAAACATACAAAAAAAAACTTTCATTCGAAATCGGAAAACCTGTGGGTTGAAGTTCCCCTTGATATAGCCGAGAATTTAGTTTAAAAAATCGTCATATAAATGTCTTCTCAGCTTGTAGCCAAGTCAGCTGTGAAGAACTCGTAATTTTCTTCTTTTTTTTTCTCCGCGTCTCCATTACAAATCAAGAAAAGCGACTTAAACGAGCCTATTTTCTTACATTTCATTATCACTTGCGCTGTCATTTCGCTCCCACGAATTGATCTATTTTAGAAACAAGGGCATATGTGTCTAGATTTATGGCTGAAAACATTGCGGTCACAAAAAATCAGAAGGTTAGGTTCTCAGCGTATGGTCGGATAAATAGGTTTTTTTTTTTTTGCAATACCTCTGCCTTTCGTAGATATAGCCTCTGGTGTGCTCTACAAGAAGAGGTAAACATTATCGGTTGTCGCACTTCTGGGGGCCCATGACGTCATCCAAAATAGCGGAAAAAAGTGATGGGCATATCGGATTTACTCAAAAAAAGGTGGAAATTGAATATGATGCAATGACCTCTTTACAGCCTTCTGTCGTACAATAACCACCAGAAATACGGTGGAGATAGGCACCTCCCCTTCCTCAGACCTCTGCCCGGTCTTGCCAGGCCGTGGCTCTTAAATACTTCAGAACTATGCCCAAACAACTGGATCTATCTGCAAGGATCGTGCTACACGATTTTGTCAAAAGTCGCAAGCGGGTCTTCGGCAGAGCATGCCTGTGAAACACTGGGATCTAATCTTGTCATTATAAAGTCACAAAATGAACAACAAGCACTTGCCTCAAAAATATCCCAAAGGATCTGGATTGGCTTCCACAGAGATGCCAAGAAAAAATCACGCTGGCTGTGGTTTGATGGAACAGAGGTTACGTACACTGCCTGGAGTACCAACGAACCTAACAGGTTTGGTGAAGAATGTGCAGAAATTTTGCCGGAACGTGGATGAAAATGGAATGACCCAAAGTGTTACAATGTTCGTTATTATGTTCGAGCTATTATGTTGTAAGGTTCTTTGTTATGTTCGAGTTACGTTTTATCATCCAAAAGATACAACTCTCAAACGCAAAAATAAAAATTCAACAATCAGTAAATGTTTTATTTTTTGCTCTTTCAAAATACATTTTTTAATTCTGTCCAACTTAAAAGCAAATAATGTAGTGTTACGTTTCAAACTTAAAGATAATTAAGTAGCATGCATATTTGACCATTTGGAAAATATTGCCCCACTCAATAACTTAGCAATCCCACTTATCTAGAACCGTTCCACAGAGAAAGTTATAAAGACCGCGCAAATAAACAAACTTTTCAAAGTAGCTTCCCTTCCAGTTCAGTCGTCAACTGTGCTAATTATTCTTGAATTGCCTTTTTTTCTTTTTAATTTGAGTCCTAAGGTGTTCAGCTCTTAACGTCACGCACCTCGTCAAGACTTCAGCAAACAGCTGTGTGACATCACAGGTAGAAAGCAATACCAACTTTTCCTTCACATGTCCACAGGGATACCAGCTACAAGGTCCAGTGTGATGGAGGTGGGCAAAGGACAGACAGTGCTAAGACAGTTTCATGCATTATATTGGCGGATCTCCCTGATGATTTTTTAGCAAGGGTTTTTTTTGGGGGGAGGGGTATTTTTTTTTGTTCTTTTGTTCTTTTGTTTTTTGTTGTTGTTGTTGTTGTTCTTACATTCTGTTATACAGCTCTGAAGGATCGAGAACGTAGACCTCTGAGAAACACACCCATTATATCAACAGATTTCCCGCTAAATTAAATGGAGAACAGGATCTAATAGAGTGATCTTAGGCACTGCTTGTCAGTTATAATTACTTAACCAGTCTGACGGTTAAGCTAGCAATTCAGTAGAAAATTAATAGGAAGTTGAGAACTGAGGAGAGAAGAAAAGTATCAGGGTGCATTAAGAATTCGCTGGAAATCACGATCCAGTTTCAAAGTTGTATTTATAAGTAATCGGCTCGCTGTGTTTCCGTGGTACCATTCTATACTGGGAGGGGAAACATAAACTGACATAAGTCGGGGTTTGAGATCTTTGTGCTCATCAGACACTGTTTGATTCGAGGAAAAACTGAGGGAACGTTAGAAAAATCTAAAAATGTATGGAAAGTCGTTAAACATTTACTGAATTAAAGACACCACGTTAATATTGACAGATGCATGCATGCCTAGTTTCAGACTTTCATGCATGTGAAGTATCACCAAAACTATTTCCTCCACGAATGTGAATGGTGTAAAAGTGTGTGGTTTCAACCTTTAAAGTATTCACTGGTGGTCGGCCAAGTTCATACTTCCTTTCTTATCTGATTACAGAAGTCAATTCATCTGAGTGTCCACGAATGAGCGCTAACGATAAGGTCTTCGCAAACGAAGCCGAAAACCAACATGTTAAGGGTCTTGGATATTACACGCGTTTCAATCTTTGAGAAACAAAGGGTTCAATACCCAAATTGCAAGTGGCTACAGCTTCGTTATCAGCGATCGGAAATAGTCGGCAGTTTTTCATGTACTAGTAAAAAAGCGTGTACATTCTGAAACAAGCGAGCTTTATACAAGGGACCATACGTGCGAAACAGGAAGATGACAAACATCTTTTCAGATGGAAACGAAAACACAAAACTGGCTTGTCTACCGAGACCAACTGATTTAGGACAGATGGTAGTCTTGGTAAATTTTCTAGTTAGCGTGTTCACTGTTGTTCATGGGTCTTAGATATTACTCAGCTTTCTTTGAAAAACAAAGTGTTCTTTGTAAATGGATGTTCAATACTCAAGTGGCTAATTGCTCCGTTATCAGCGAAATAACTGTGCAGTTTTTTCATATTTTGATCCAAGGCAGTAAGTTAAGGCGTGCACAATCTGAAGCAAGAATGACGAGCATTATGCGAGGGATCGTTCTGACTCTCAGTTCTCACAGTGTTTGCCGTTTATAATGCAGATTCCTTGGAAGACCGTTTCTATTACAAGGACATACCGAGCAGTCTCGATGACTCGGCTAAGCTAGAGGGTTCTAACTCCTTTGATCCCGGCAAACGTTTGATCAAAGACTTAACCCACGTAGCTTTCCAAACGGAGACGGAAGGTATATCATATGTTTTCACATGGCATTAATGAAAATTTTCATTCACTGCATGGCATTGAACTAAGATTTACAGCTGGCTGTACTTCGAATTTTATGAATTTGTTTATTCGTTATATTATCACATTATTTTTCTACAGACTTTGCAGACGCAGGTGAGATAGGTGGATATGCTAACGAAGGAAATATAGACATCAGCAGGGACAACGCTGCAAATGACCAAGGTAAACAGTATGGGGGGGGGGGGCAGCTATAGAATACCCTGACAAATTGTAGCTGCATATCATGACTCACTGAAAAATGACTGATTCCTTCGCACTAGTAGTGGAACAAAAGGTTAAAGCAATGAGCCTAACCAAGTGGAGTGTAGGTATGAGGGGTAGGGTCTCAATTAATGAATGGATAGCGGTATATCATGTCCGTGAGTCAGACCACAATTTTTAAGTGTCAGGAACTTACCGATTTTACGGTATGCTCAAGGTCGGAAAATCAAGGAACTGCAAAACCAAAATACTTTTTTGATTCGCTTGGTGTCTTCAAGCAAATGTAGAATAATCCACGAAGGTTTGTGCAAGCCTTTCCGTCGAAATTCCACTACATTTGACATTTAGTCACAATAGGCAAGAAAAAGTTAATAAGTATTCAAACGTTTCACGACCGTTGTTCCCTCTGCATTTTAAAATATGTCAAATAAAGCGGACCTTTCAAGTTTCTAAATCTGACAGAACACCAACACGACACTTATTTTGTATATATTACTAGTTTAACTTAAATTGTCTTAAATGCTTTAGGACTATGCCCAAGTAACTGGATCTATCTGCGAGGTTCGTGCTACATGATCTCATCCAATACCTTAAACTGGAATGCCGCAAAATCCGCCTGTGAAGCACTGGGATCTACGCTTGCCATGATAAAGTCACAGGCTGAACAACAAGCACTTGGCCCAAAATTACCACGCAGGACATGGATTGGTTTGCACAGGAATCCCAAAGAAAAATCACGGTGGCTGTGGGTCGATGGAACACAGGCCACTTACTTTGCTTGGAGTAACAACGAACCAAACAACGTTGTAGAAGAATGTGCAGAAATAATTCCGGAACGTACATGGAAATGGAATGACCATATGTGCTCCTATGCTGCTAATTATGTTTGTGAAACCAAAGGTGGGTTAAAGAACATCATGTTAACTGTTAATAAAAACCCATTTTACAATTGTGTACTCAGCGACTGGCCCTTTCGGTGGAAGCGAAGCCCGAGCTGAGATTGTTTTGATAGAAGCCTCTGTGCTTTTCATACTGCAAATGATGTCGCTCTCAGCGAGGCTGAGTCAACCTCAGCCTCGCTTCCACTCAAAGACCAGGACACTAAGCACGCAACTGTAAAATGGGCTACTAGATTACTTTTTTGTATTATTCCGGGAGAACGTGATGAAGTTCGAGGTAGGTGTTATCATTCAAAGCTTACAACTCTCAAAAGGAAAAAAACCAGTAGCAATAACGCAATAAATGTTTCATTTTTTGCTCTTTCCAGATATTTCCTGAATTTTTTTTAAAAGCAAATGATTCACTGTTAGTTTTGTGAGTTTACGATAAGTAACTTAACTCTGGGCTACGTACAAAAAAAAGCACCGTTCAATAACTGGAAAAGAAGTCTAACGTACATTAACTCCACCTGACGTCTTATAAAGTGGTAAATTTCTTATCAGGCCGACATTATCATCCAATGCCGATTATCTGTAGGACGGCGCAAATAAATAGACCTTACAAAGTTGCTTTAATTCCAATTTATTCGTTATTAGTGCTGATAACTATAACTGGTGCATATCCCTTGTCGTTTGTTGATTCTAGCCATTTTTTTTTTCATTTAGCCGCAAAGTGTCCAGCTCTTACAGTCAGTCACCACGTCAAAATATCACCAAGCAATTGTGTGACGTCACAGGTTAAAATCAACACCAAGTGCTCGTTTACGTGTCCACAGGGATACCAGCTTCAAGGTCCCTCTTACAAGCAGTGTGGAGCAGGTGGGAGGTGGACAGACAGCGCTAAGAAAGTTTCATGCAGTGGTGGGTTTCCCTGAAGATTGTCATTAGCAAGTTTTTTATTTCTGTTCTTTCCTTTTTCATATCACTTTCTATGAATAGCAGGCTATTAAGCAACTAAAGACATTATGAATCGATTCTTTCAGAGATTGATGAGTGTTCTGTGACAAAGAATGGCGGCTGCAGTCACAAGTGTGTTAATACCAAGGGGGGCTACAAATGCGAATGTCCAGACCCGGAATTGATCTTATCACAAGATAACAAGACATGCCACGGTAAATATTAAATTATGCTACACGACTAGTTACACAACTCGGTATCACGATTCACAGATTTTTTGATTTGAGGATGTCAATATAACTTCGTAACGGGGTCTCAAACACAGAAATCTTTTTATCTTTTTCATTCATTGTTGATTTTGTGAATTAAGTCTCTCTCTCCCTCTTGTTCAGAATTCCAGCAAATCTAATTAAACGCACGTAACAAAATGAACCAATCAGTACTCTAAGCAAATACACTCAGCTCTCAACTCCTGCTTATACAGACTTAAGCTTTCACAGGCACCTAATCGAAGTCCCGTGGATGTCCGTTTTATGCAGAGTTGACTTTATGTGTAACGAGTGCCAAGCGTGGAAAAACGAGTGCGACAAAGACAAATGGGTTTTTGTTGTAAGATGGTGCGATCATCAACAATCACCAACAGTCCACCTATGGACACATCGTAATAATTACAGGTCACTTAACTTTGTACTTATGTGACATTTTCTGTTGTCATTAATGTACAGTCTATTAATATAGAAAGGTTGCAACCATTAGCCTTCATATCGCATATCCCTTAGACAAAATGTTTTAGTTCCTTATCTTTTCTTTAGCTCCAGGTGTTGATGTTCGATGCAACAGCAACAATATGTCCATAATTATCCCCAAGTCCCTCCTCCGTGGTATGGACCGTGAGCATCTTCGACTACTGGACACCACATGCAAGGCTACAGAAACAAGCACACATTTCTGGCTCACTACACCGCTGACCGGCTGCAACACAACAAGCAGGGTTTCACCTAGAGCTGTCGTCTACTCCAACGCAGTATTAGAAATCCCCGTGGCTGCTAAAGATGTCGTTACGCGCGTACGTGAGATAGAAATCAACTTCAGCTGTTTCTACTCCAAATATGGTGTGGTGTCATCATTTGGTTTTAAGCCAAGTGACAGAAAACTCGTGTTCAGTGATGAAGGACAAGGAAACTTTACACTCGCTTTAAACATGTTTCCTGACAAGAGATTCGTGAGTCCTTACATGAAGGATGATTTCCCTGTTGCTGTGGTGCTGCGCAAATTTCTGTTCTTTGAGGTATCAGTTGCATCGAGTGACAAACAGCTGTCAATCATTGCTGATCGATGTTTTGCAACACCCACTCGGGAGCAAAAGAATCCAATGAAGTACGAGTTCATTACAAAAGGGTAAGTGAAGCGATATTATTCTTACGAGAAGGATATATGCTATTTTACTCTAAACACTCTCATCTGGCACTAAATTTAAAGGTATCAGTAGATAAAAACGGCATGCTGGAACTTTTTTGTTGTAAGGCTTGGTGGTCAACATAATTTTTATTCGTTGGATTAAAAAGATTTCCAAATAAAAAAAGCAATACTTTGTTGTGGTAACCAGGTGCCAGTACGTTGTTCTTACAATTCAGAAATTTCCTATCCGTGGAGGGAACATTGAAAGGAAAAATTACCTGGTATGTTCCATCCATCACATGCCATTTTCTCTAGCCATTTTAGAACTTTGCATATGCCTGCCGTCTCTACACGCCCTTCAGCTGACAGCTTCGGCTGCCGATTGCCTTATCTTGCCTATCAAAATTTGCCTTTTTAGTTAAACTGTTATTAAGTATACCAACAAGCTGCTTTTGTGTTAGATGCCCAAACGATGCAACAGTGAAGTACCATTCTGCACCTTCAGTCAGTACCCAGCGGTTTAGCCTGGAAGCCTTCAAGTTTATTGCTGATCATCCATTTGTGTTCGTTCACTGTCATGTGATCATATGCAATGCAACTGACCCAAGCTCCAAGTGTAATAAGAAATGTCCATCAAGCGGCCGAGGAAGACGAGAAGTGAACGAACAGATGACTGATAACATGTACGCTTTGGCCCAGGGCCCACTCCACCTGGCACGTGAGAAGAGAGAGGAAAAGAACAGTATTGCTGACAAAAGTGGTAAGTTAAAAACATCGGTAGCATAATATAACATACTCACCTATTAAACTACAGCATGTTCGGCAATCCTTTTGTTTTTCCAAGGTATTATATCTCAGCCTTTTGTGTTCATGCAACGTAGTTTAATTGTTACTTTATCTTTTACCAATTTGAGAGTATTTCAGCTGATGACTACTATTCTACTACTTAAGAACATAAAGATTAATTATCTTAATTGTTGAAATCTTCCAGATTCTAAAGATGCTTTTACACGAGGCAATTTTTCTGCAACTTGTAACGCAACGGTGCTGGGAGACAAGTTGCGAACGAAATTGCGCGTGTAACACCCCGTTTTCACAACAAGACTCGCAACAAAAAATTCCGTTGCGAGTTGTACGAAAAGTGGCTACGGTTCTACATTCACGACGTTGCGAGTTAAGTTTCAGCGTGTAACATGTATTCTGCAACTTTCCCCGCCATGCTGTCGTCGTCTGTTGCATTGCAAGTTGCAGGGAAAATTTCCTCGTATTCCCACATTTTGGTAATTACTGGTACAAACAGCTTTTTTACCGTTCTACAAACATTTTTTGCGATTCGTATAACAGGGATAAATATGCTATTCGTAAAATTTGTTTATGCCTTTACTTCTCTATAACAGAACTGAGTTATGTCTCACTTTCCTCTCTCATGCACCTGTTACGAGGATCCACCATAGATAAAATATACTGTTTAGAGGTTGCGAATGATATCCCTGGTTTCAAAATTTCCAAATCACACGATTACTTCATTGCTACACTATTATCTTGCATAACTTTGTGGTTTTTTTACTTCTAGGTTCCAGTCCTACCTTCATGACGGCTTTGTTTGTGATGTGCGTTGCTTGTTTAGCGGGAATAGCACTGATGGCGTTCAAGAAGTCACGTGACAAGCCTGTTGGGTATGCTGTACTTGCCACCGATGATTAAAAGTGACAACAATCTCGTAAACAACAGCTGGACTTGACTCAATTAAAGACAACTTGAGCTTGAAAAATTTTAATTTTTATTTTTGTAAATTGCTCAACATTGATTCTTATGAGATATAGTTCCAACAACAACAGCAGTGGCAACTTCCAACTAAAGCATACAGTACATAAGTAAGTTAAGTACATAAGTTTTCATCGGTGTCACAAGTAAATGCGCAAACACAAGGACCTGTTAGAGGCTAAAAACGAAATGAACGCATGGATAAGCAGGAGCATGCAATTTAGTCTTTTTTATTGTTATTTTTCTCTCTTTCTCCCCCCTCCCCCCCCTTTTTTTTGTCTTACCTTCTTTCTTTTTATCTGGCTTTCACAATCACACTTTGACACAAGCATAAGCGCGAGTGCAAGAAAAAGAAACATTTTTTAATCCTTTCGCTCGTTCTCATGTTCGCGTTCAGCCCGTGCTTGACAAAAATGCCATAACTTACTAGTGTTGTGCCTTTACTTGCTAAATTTGTGTTCTGTCTGTATTGGATATTAAAAAAAACTCTGTGATCTGTTGAACCAGAAGAAAGTAAAACATTAATAAATCAACTGACTTAAATTAAATATCTCAAGTTCAAGTAAACCGTAGATACGTAAATAATGAATATCCTATAAACTAAACTGTTACTTTGGAATACTAATCTAGTGTGTTGTACAACAGAGAACGCTTAGTTGTACTTTTTTTGCAAGACTATTTAGTGTTCTACCTATCGTGTTTTACCTTTACCGGACTGTCGAAAAACATTTGTTTATTAAGAGTGCTTTGCTGTTTTGCTCTTTTCAACTAAACGTAATGAGAAAGGGTTACTAGCTCTTTAAAGGCAGGTAAATCCAAGAATTAAATTAGGATCGAAAGCATTCAGAACTGCATTGAACTTTGTAGCAGTAATAGAAAAACACAACCAAGTCTCAGTTTAAGCGTTAGGTTTTGAACGTGGTTGTGTTTATGACAGTGCAGCAGCATGGAAATGATTTTTTTTCAAATGGGGATCCTGGTAGACTAAGCCTCAACCTCATTCCTTCTTTAGTTATTGTAGCTGAGAGGGAAAAGGTATGAAAACGGGAAAAAACAAAAACAGATGTCAAGAATTCATATTGATTGCTGGAAATCACAATAGTGTTATTTCAGTCACTTTTTCGTGTTTCCAGGGATTAGACAAGGCTTTTTTTTTGGGGGGGGGGATCTAAGCTGCGTCGGCAGATTCCGCCCACCGTCCGTAACTCGAACAGTGTTCATGAACTCGGTAATAATGAAACTTAGAGAAGTAGCGGCACGTGCAAATGCGTTTACTTTGGTTTCGCATCGTGATGATTCAAATTCCATGAACAATGACATGTTTTGCAAAATTGCTTCCCATAGATTTGAGGAAAAGTTGTGAAGTTTGTGCAGGCAGAATCCCCCTCCCGTGATGTGGAATGGGGAAATCATGGAAAATAGAGAAGAATTGTCATTAACTAGCATAAATTAAAGATCTCTCTCAATAAATTTTTTCATTTGCTTCTTTGAGGTCAGATGTGTTGTTACTGCGCAAGCGCAAATGCCTTTATTTGGGGATTCTAATATGATGTCATTTTCATATTTACATTTAATTTAGTCACCCTTAATAATCGTTTTGCACGTTGCCTTCGAATCTTTACACTCCACGGGCAGTTAATTTCTTTTTCTTGTTGTTGTTTTTGTTCTTATTGTTGTTGTTGTTTTCCTATTTATAATTTATTTGCAATTATTATCTGATCATGGTTGCAAAAAACACCCCCGAAAAAACTTAGACGGACATGTTTAATTAACGCAAAAAGGCACAATGCTGCGTCGTACTTATCCTCTTTTTGTATTGTCCTGTTTTTACCATTTTCAATATTTATGTTATTCCTCGCGAAGCGAGGAGGGCCGAAGACCCTCCGAGCGTAGCGAGGTTTATCAAATCAATCAATCAATAAACTTTATTTATCCTCGAATTTACAGTGTAGCACTCAAGTGCTAATATCTTCGAGCCAACTACATTAATAAATAATTATAATAAAAAGTTAATTCTATATAACAAATAAGACAACTAACTACCTAAACAACTAACTTGCAAATTATCATGATGTAGAAAGGTTTGCAGTTCCTGCCCTTTTAAGTAAATTATTGTTCCCCGTAGATATCAGTCGCCGAAAAGAAGTAAAATCAGAAATAGTGCGGTAATGGTCAGGAAGAGAATTCCAGGATGTTGCTGCCAAGTAACTAAAGGAATTGAGACCATAAGAAGTGGTCAATGGTTTTGGCAAACAGAGCATATTATGTCCTCTTAAAAAATAGGTGCTAGAGCGTAAACGAAACATATCTTTTAAATATCTTGGATAATCAGAAAAATGAAGACATTTAAAAATAGTAAGAATCATGTTTTGTAAACGCTTGTCCTTAAGGTTTGCGGTTCCTGCCTTTTTAAGTAAATTATTGTACTCAGAGTTAAAATCCTTGAAAATGAATCGAAGAATACGTTTGTTTAAGAGGTCCAGTTTATCAGAATCTTGTTTACTAGAGAAATGCCACACCATAGAACAATAATAAAAGTGAGGAAGTATAAATGCCTTATAAAGACGGAGCATGGCTTCAGTAGACATCAGTTTGCCAAACCTTGTCATAACGCTAAACTGATTGTTTACCTTTTTACATATAGAGGACACATGTTGCTTAAACGTAAGATCTTTATCAATTGTAACGCCGAAAAGTTCCATTGAGTCATTTACTGAAAAATTAAACTGATGGTCAGTTTTTCCTAGTATCATCCCTTGGTGTTTGCTGGGATTTGCTATCATTCCATTGATCTCGTACCAGGCATTTGCTGAGCTTACCTCACACGAGATACGCCTTTCCAAAGATACCGGATCCGTATCGGCGGTGTAGAGTTGACCATCATCTGCATACATATTTAATTGTGCAGTTTTGATATGTAGGAATAAATCATTTATGAAAATATTAAAAAACATTGGACCAAGAACACTGCCTTGAGGTACTCCTCGCCTCACTTCTTGCCAATCAGAACGTGTATCACCTACTTTCACCCGCTGCATCCTACCGTGTAAGTAATCTTTAAGAAGCATACAACTTCTACTGTTGACACCATAGGCCTTCAGCTTGGCCAGCAAGAGTCCATGCGGTATCGTGTCGAAAGCCTTAGATAAATCCATTGATATCACTGCAACAATTTGTTTATTATCCAGACTACGCTTCCAATCTTCTGTTAACCTCATTAGCGAGGTTTCACAGCTATAGTGTCTCCTATAAGCTGAGATGTTTATAAATTTGTCGCGTGGGGATCGCGCGAGGATTGCTAAGGGCGGTCAAATCTCGATCTGCCCATATATATTTCGATGGTGTCCGCACAGTTGCCTAGCAACAAAACCAAATCGCGACCGCTGACAGTTGCGCACTCTCATATTTCTTCGGCGTGTTTCTTCATTTCTTGCCTGCTTCGCTACGTACATTTACGTGCTGATATTTTTATTCATTGTCTGTGAACAAGTAATTAGACAGCAACCCCTGGTTTAACAAGTGGCTCAAAATCCATTCCGGGGTAGATTTACAACTGAAACTGAGCGTGAACGCCGACTTGAAATTCAGCGCGAGCAACGAAGGCGAAAGAGTCGACGACAAGAAAGCACGGGTAGGAGAGCATCGTTTACCGGTAATAGCCTAGCAAGACTAAAGCCGTCAGCAGGACACAAACAGGAGACTGGAACATCTTGGAACATACACAACGTAGCTTAATTTTAGCTTGATAGCACAGCGCTGCCACAAAACGAGATTCCCCAACAACGCCAGAATCGATACAAGGTCTTCGAAATTATAACTCAGCCACACCAATTGAATAATGACAATGAACTCAGCGGCTACAAACTCTTCGAGAAAATGTATGCTGAAACCGATCAGGACCGGCGACACCGACTAGAAGTGCTTCGACAAAAGGATTTTGTTATAGAAGCAACGAGAGGCGACAAAAAATGCACGATCATCAAAATACTTTTGCTAGAAATTTACCTTTCCAACGGACGGTGACTGAACAGGTTGGCTCAAAATTATTTCCTCTCTCTACCATTATCTTTACTCTTGATGTACTAGTAATTATTATCAACATGTAATTACTTTTCCAAGTATGATCAAAATTACTGATTACACAAGAGAAATGAAATTATTTCACAAAATAGGTTTCAGTTTAGGACGTTCCCGAAAAATATTTGAAAGAAATAATTCATATTGAATCAGTAAGAATTTATAAAAGTTTATGTTTTCCGTTATGGATATTGACCCTATTAATAGTTTAAAAATAATATTCAGATGGATCAGAAAGGACAATTTCTGTTCACAATTTGGTTTGGAAATGCACTTACAAGTACTGCTCTGCCTAGCAATTACCACTTTAAAATGTGTAGCGGGTATAGGTACATACATGCATGTATTTGATGTGAAACAAAAATTACTGCTTAACATTAATTATTGACAATAATTTCATGCTACATACAGTGACCAGCATCACAGGTCTCCTCGCAGTGCACAAGCAAGCACCAAAATCAGGGGAATTGAGATCCTCATCACCTTCAGCATGATCTGTCTATGTGAAAGTTTACTTACTTCTGAAGGTTTCACATGCTATAATCTACAGTCACCCTTTCCCTAATTAGCTACTCTTGCTTTCCATACCAACTGACCTCCCTAAGCCCCAATGTAAGCCTGCAAATTCTCCTTACTGGTCTTTATACATTTCTTGTAGTACTAGTGCAGAGAACTTCTTTCTACTGAAATTAACACTATTCATGTTTGGTGATCAATTCCTTAATTCTGATGACCTAATTAAAACATTGCTATTGTAGGGAGATGCTGGTAACTGGGGATTCAAGGGTTAACTTATTATTTTATTGTGACAATTATCTAATCCAATTTTTATAGTGTGTTGGGGGGAATGAATAAACATGCTACCTCATCAATATGAAACTCTGTGCTTTGCTTGCCATTATTCTGTATTATTCTTATTTCAATTTTTGGGTAAAAATGGATAATTTTTTTTAATACACCGCATCACTCTTCAGCAGTAGTAGACTCCTGCTACAGTATCTTAACCATTCAAGGGAAATAATGAATTGTGTTAGCTATTGACACTTGTCAATACCCAGTAAATAGAACAAAAGCTGTACAACAGAATCTAAAGGAAATGGCTGGGTAAATGTTGGAGATAACAAGTTCCAAGTTGGAATTTGAACTGCATTTCTGATAAACCTATACTCTCACCCAACTAAAATAAACAGAAACACCACACATTGGCCCTGACAACAGGTCCACAGCAATACTATATACATCCTCTCTAGAGAGCAATTTACCTTATGTCAGAATGAAGAGAAGTGGGGGGGGTGGGGGCTGGACGTATTTTCTTATACATGACAGAGGATTGGATGCAAGTTACATGGAAACGACTGGGAACCAGAATGTTGATCTTAACTCACAATTCGGGACCATTGTGGCCACCCATCCACACCTCCAGTTAAACCGAAATTCTATCCTCTCCCGACCCCCATCAATCAATCTTGTGGTGCACCCGTGCCCGAGCTTCGCGAGGTTCTGCGAGTCACGTATTTCTAGTTTAAGTGAAAAAGGTGTGGAAAGGCTTTGAAAACAAAAAAATTAGGAAGGAGGAAAGAACAAGATGAACGCACAAAATTGAAAACATTGGAGCAACAGATAAGCCAAAAAGAAAACGAACAACCGACTGATACAACGAGCAAGCAAGTGACTAAACAAACGAGTAAACGAAAGGACGAACAGGTAACCACAACGATCGAAAAAACGGGCGCAGGGGAGAATGAAAGTGTGAGAGAGTAACCAAACAAATGACTGAACGAATGAAGACCCTTTTAAAAATAGGCTAAAAGGGAGCTTGTCTGAGGCGTTGTACTTTGATTAATGATGAAGATGACAAGGGGTAAAGTTCAATTTTTTGGCAAATAATGGCAAGCTTTGAAAAAAGTTTTGAAATGAGGCAATTTTGGTAGAACAGGGACTAGGACAATTTATTTAACCAGATACAAAATACTAAAGGATTGAGGACCAACCATTTGAAAAGTGAAAGCTTAAGGGGGGACGGGAAGAGAAAAATAAAATTCATCTAAGCAAATGTGACAGGAAAATAAATCTTGTGAAGGGAAGAGAGATAGAAGTGCACCTTCAACCTCAAATCATGATGTGATATAATAAAAAACACTTTTCATGTTTATTAGCTGTAAATTCATCCCTTAGAGACGCTTTGGCTATAGTTATGGGATATGACGTTATAGGCAGAATGTAGTCAAACCATAAAAATGCGTGTTTTTCACTTTTTTGGTGAAAAAATAAAGTATTGACATTAAAATGCTGTAAAGAGTTTAATGATATCATATTACACACGTTTAACATTAAAAATTTTTATCAATTTGAGCCCTTCTTCAAAAACTCCAATTTTGAATGAAATCCAAAATGGCGGCCATCTTGCCTGCCATTAGGATAGTGTTTAGCCTCATCGTGTAAACGGTTCAAGACGCTATCAGTATTAAAGACAGAGATATAGATATTGTGACAGAACATAAACCCAAGGAGTTTCTATCAGTATTAAAAGTAAAATCTTTCAAAGATAACAGGCGCACCATTCAAACTGTTCGAGGCAGCGTGACGTCACGTGGGCTACTTGATCTCACACATTTGCCGCCGGCGCCCCCGTCAAAAGTAGCAGATAAAGACTACTTCTGACGGGGGCACCAGCGGCAAGCGACTCAAAACGCCACAGCACAAGGTAAGTTAACTTTCTTCATCTGGCTTACAATATATCAACATTTGAGATCAAAAGATGCAAAATCAGTATTTTATAGGGCATTTAGAAACTCCCGATCACTTGAATCTAACCGAGAGCAGCCGTTACAAAATACAGTAAATGTAAGAGATCAAATAGCCCATGTGACTTCACCTGCCTCGAACAGTTTGAATGGTCCGCCTGTGGATATTGTGACTCAACAAAAATCTGGCAAGGAGTTTCTATCCATCCCTTCCCATCCCCTCCCCTCCCTTGTACATGTTTGCTTGTACGTCCAAGGGTCAATTAATTATATCCATCCACACTGCGGCGGTTTGTGGCTTACGTTCCAATCTCAGGATGACAAAGTTTTTACTCTATCATCTTGCTTTGCGGACTGCAGAAACCTCTGTATTTGTGGTAATTTGGAGGTAAACCGCCAATTAAAGCTTCAATTGGCTTTTTCACGGAGCGTCTTTTTCACAGAGCATACGGAAGCTCAAACCGAGCTTAAAGTGATGTTTAAGAACTTTACCTGTGCGATAAAACTTTTAAACGAGAACACGATTGAGTGAATAGAACTTAAAGGAATCTGGGGTAAAGAAAGAAACAAAACTAGAAATAACGGCATTTAATTTCCCCCAGTAATAGAATGTTTTTTTTTTCCTGAATTAAGATACTTTGCTTTTTATCTACTGCAAAGCTTTCAAACCCCTAGTCAGTTTAATTTTTGTCGTAAATTCAGTTTACACACATTGGACCGATTCCGTTAACGAAGTTTAGACAGGTTTAAAGAAAAGCGTGTTCTAAAACCGATTTCAAATTAAAGCAACATCAGAATAAATATCACAATTTGGCCTTTGTAGTCTGTCGATCGTCAAAGTTCCACAAATACACTTTTCTCCTGTTTAGACATGGCTTATGAAGACCCACTACCGTAAAGTTCAGAAAGTAAAGACCCCCCGAAAGTAGCGACCCTCCGAAAGTAGCGATAAAACTTCACCGAGGTGTTAGCAAATCCCGAAGGTAGCGACCCCCTGAATTTAACGACCCTCCGAAGGTAGCGACCTCAAGAGTAATTTCCCTTTTTAGAAGGAAATAACCGAAATGATAGATATAACAAGCTATATCAGGCTAATCCGATGATTGTTTTTAATGATTATGATGATCTTTGACATTCCTGTTCAAAGGACAATACGTAACTCTTAAAGCACAATACATTTGTTTTCAAAAAGTACTCCTTTCGTCTCTGAATACCCGTTATCCCGGAAGGTGTTTGGGTGCAAGGTGGTGGAATAGAAATTCCATGTGCATATGAAATGAAAGTCAAAACAGGATTACGACAGCTGAGGAAAGATTTGAAGTAAAGCCTGCAACGAATAACTCCAACAGCTCACAATACCATTTGATATTACCGGTATTAATGCTAACTGACTGCTGCTAACGTAGGTTATTCAAAGACTGATTATTTCGAATTGTTATTCAAAACAATAACATGTACATTTAATAAGTTTCTACAAATAAAAAATGTGTATGTTTTGACATTTGTCGCGATTTTAGTAACTTGGAACGGCCCATGTACGTACGGTACACGTTTTAGCTACCCGAAAGTAGCGACCCCCCGAAAGTAGCCACCCTCCGAAAGTAGCGATAGGAAAAGGCTGCTAAATCCGAAAGTAACGAGGGTCTTTACTTTCGGAACTTTACGGTGTTATCCTCGATTTCGGCCCCAAACCAGGTCCAACTTAGACTTCGTGTGAGCAATTGGTTCTTTGAAGTTTTTACACTAGCCTATGTTTCGGTGCTTTTTGACCAAAATCAAAATTTGGGACTTGTTTCCTTGATGTAACACCCCGTGCATCTCGATAGATCACCCCCACTCCCTATATTCCACTGCGAAGAAAAGGAGCCAGTCGCCATGTAGCCACTTATTGTTGGTCAGGCAGATACAATTCGTCAGCATATTTCTTAGTTGCTACCTGATCCGGTTCTCTGTATAATCGTTACTGGCCAGACTCGTTTCACTGATATGGTGTACTGAAAAAATCAATAAAATCGAGCTAGTCACAGTCAAGAGTCTTGTGACGATATTTGAGGGGATTATATTATAGACGAAGACCACCGAAGTTGTGAACACAACCGAAGCAGTTGCGAAAGGAAAGCACAAAAAAAACTGAGACAGTTTTGATATTTGTCAACATGAAACTCGTTCGTATATCTAGCCGTAAAAATTTTCATATTCCACGGGATAATAAGAAGAAGAAGGCCAAGTTACAAGAACTGATAGGCTTATCTAAATGACGTTTGAAAGCACCCTTGCTACGCAAACTGATATCAGAGGTAAAAAGAAAAACAGCGTGGGGCTTAAAACAAAAAGCCGGAAATATATTGGAGCCCTCCAATCCCCTCCAAAATTAAACTGCTTGCGCTTGCGCAGTAAACAAGCAACTGAGTCATTTCCATTGCATGAAAATCAATTGATAATTTTTTTATTGATCTCATAATTTTTAGCACTTAGCACCCAACACTGCACCTGGCTGTTAATACTAGAATAAATTGACTCTATAAGCCGTTGTTGTCTTATGTCATCTCAATAAAAAGAGAACACAATGCAAGGTTTTTCCCAAATAAAAGAAGCCACTACAGCTGCGATCTACACGCTCAACAAACAACCTTTAAGATGAAAAGCATCTTTTAAGTCCATAAAAGATAGTTTGAAACTTAGTATGTATGCACTTTCAACAATAACGTGGTGTTTTCTCATTTATACGGTTCTTTCGGACTTTTCGGACTTCTCAAAACTTTCCTCAATGTTAAAGTGTTCCTCCGATCTATGTTTCTTCAGATGAACACAAGATCACCGAAGTTAAATCAACGCTGGCTTAAGACAATTTATCTCTAGTTAGCATAATTACGCTTAAATAGTTCAAATCCCGGGATTCAAGGCAAGGCCATCACTGAAATATGAAAAAGGATTGTGATTTCCAGCAAAAACTGCCAATTTTAACTTCCTTCTTTCTTTTCCAATTCTCGTAAATTCTCTTCCCTTTCCCCTCTAAGAGTGTGGTAAAGTAAAGTTGCAAGGTATAAATCCAAATGATCTTGAAATCCGACAGCACTGCAAAGCAGTAGGAAGTACAGTTCTGCTATATTGTTAGGTATTCTCCACAATGCCGTTCTGCAGTAATGTTTCTAGTTGACATTCTAACTTACTCCTCACACTGGTCTTCTGTTTATCCGGGTTTGAAGAACTAGTTATCACAATAAAAAGCAAAAAAGCAACGCACCCTTAATTCAACGAGCTCTTTTCGACAATCCAGTGAATTTAAAATCACGATGAGTAGAATTCTAAATAGCCTTACAAACTAAACTTAACTAAACGTTCTCACTTTCTCCAATAAACGAGTTTAGTATTCCAATTCAAAAGTTGAGTTTGCAGGCTATTCAGAATTTACGCTTTTATGGTTTACTTGAGCTGGAGATATTAAAAAAAAAGACCACGTCAGATTCAATCTATGAACAGTATTTGGGTTATCAGTGTAGATAATTTCTGTTAATATCCATAAAGACCGAAGGCAAATCAGGCATATTGGCCAAATTTCCTCCGTCCTCTTTACCAAAAGAGTAAAATTATAATGAAAATTAAATGCCCTGGAAAACTGTTCCCGGAAATAAAAATCACATACAATCATCTAAAAACCTATAGAACACAAATCACCACTTTTTGTCTAAAATCTCTTAATTTCCCTCGACCTTTTTTAACAATGATAATTTTAAAATAACAATCTTGAAAGGGAAACAGCATTTGAATATTTTCTTTTAAAAAGTTAACAGCAATAGCAGCAGTTTAAAGATACCATGAAAATCTCGGTTATAAGAATCCCAAAGCTGGTAAGAAAAGGAAGAGGAATCTCAAACACAAAGCAAGGTCAAGCAAAAAAAATTGTGCACTGGTTTAAGATGCATACATTTTGCTTCTACCTGTGCAAGCGAATGAATCGTTAAGATAATAAACCAGTTGCAGCAATATTTAAAGAGGCGAGGATTTAAGTGTGAATGTTGGCTTTGTAAACAGAGGTCTTATAACCAAGATTTTATGGTTATCAAATCCCAACTCTCTCAAAAAAAACTAAGTTGACACTGAAATCAAAAATTTATCATGTAGGTATATTGTTATTGCAGAGAGATAGCTATATTCAATAAGAATCATAATTGATTGAACAGCGTCTTAGAATATCTCAAGCTCAAGTTGCCTTTAATTGTGTCAAGTCCGGTTGTTTTCTGTGAAAATTATTTCACTTCTGATCACCAGTAGCAAGCACAGTATACCCAACAGGCTTGTCACGTGACTTCTTGAACACCATCAGTACTGTTCCCGCCAAACAAGCAACGCACATCACAAACAGCGCCGTCATGAAGACAGGACTGGAACCTGGAAGGAAAAAAAAATCAGTTGAAATAAGAGATATAAAGCCTATAATAAACCGTGAACAAAAAATAAACAGAAAAAATCTGGGGCTGGTGAAATTTGATTAGGGGAAAAAAAAGCATAGTTTGCAAAGATTTCTCTGGATCTGAAAAAAAAGGTTAGAAATTTACTTAACATTTCAGATAAGCCATTGCAATTTAGCCCGTTCTCAAACTTTGAACAACAGATATGTTGCATTTTTGAACTGAGATTGAATTAATGAAGGTGAATATATGAAAACCATAAATTCACATTCACGGGTTTATTGCGAACTAACAAAATGGCCAGCTCCCAGTTGGCTTGTTAGCTCAGTTGGTAGATCACCGGTAGTCGCACGGTCATGGGTTTGATTCTTGTACAAGCCTGAATGTTTTTGCAGGGTTCCTTTCTTGCAACTGTTTAAGTTGCGAACATAACTGCGATGATCTTTCACATCTTCACGAGATTGAGTTGTTAAGATATGATAAGCATTTGCGAATTTGAAAAGTTACCGCTGCATCTATACAAGTGCTGGGCTATAATTCCTCAGGACACAAAAGCACGGGACGTCCTCTAGTTAGGTGACTATCTATACTATATTACTGTACATTTTATTACTCACCTCTCTTATCTACAGTACTGTCGCTCTTTTCCTCTCTCTTCTTACGTGCCAGGTGGAGTGGGCCCTGGGCCAAAGAGTACACATCATCAGTCACGTGATCGTTCTCTTCTCGTCTTCCTCGGCCACTTGAAGGACATTTCTGGTTGCACTTGGAGCTTGGGTCGGTGGCGTTACATACCATCACGTGACAGTGTACGAACACAAATGGATGATCAGCAATGAACTTAAAGGCTTCCAGGCTAAACCGCTGGACACTGACTGAAGGTGCAGAATGGTTCTTTAATGTTACGTCATTTGGGCATCTAAGAGATAAACAATTCGTTGTGATAGTTCTTTTAACACAATACACTCTGAGTGCAATTTTTGGGAGATAAGACAAGTTAGACTGCAGCTAAGCGTGTCCAAAACAACTTAATCGCTTGAAAAAAGACGGGCACATGGCCAAATCTCAATGGAGACATACTAAAGCACTGAAGATATAAGATATTGCCTGGACGTGAAATGTGAACAATCAAAATAGTTATAACTCCATGGAAAGCACTCTACCATATTCCATCATTACTTTAATGGCAACCAATAACTAACACAAATACACTAGAGAATCAGTAATTTTTACGTGGAGCAAATTAAATAAGCTTCAGTTTGAACAGTAATACTGTGACTACTTAATCACTACCTTCGTGGACTGGAGATGCATTGTTACAGACAGACTGGACTAGTTTTCTTAAGTAATAACGGTATTTTACCCTTGCAGGAAACTAAGAAACTGTCATTTAATCTTGAAAAAAGACTAAGGCGCTGTATAAGCTCTTTTGTAAAAAAAAAAAGTCAATTAATTGAAAACCGTTTCACTTACCCTTTTGTAATGAACTCGTACTTTAATGGATTCTTCGGCTCCTGTGTGGGTGTTGCAAAACATCGATCAGCGATGATTGACAGCTGCTTGTCACCTGATGTCACTGATACTTCAAAGAACAGAAGTTTGCGCAGCAACACAGCAACAGGGAAATCATCCTTCATGTAAGGACTCACGAATCTCTTGTCAGGAAACATGTTCAAAGAGAGCGTAAAGTTTCCTTGGCCTTCATCGCTGAACAGAAGTTTTCTGTTGCTTGGCTTCCAACCAACTGATGATACAACGCCATATTTGGAATAGAAACAGCTGAATTGAATTTCAATTTCACGCACGCGCGTCACAACATCTTCAGCTGCCACGGGGATTTCCAAAACTGCGTTGGAGTAGACGATAGCTGTTGGTGTGTGCCTTCTTGTTGTGTTGCAGCCGGTCAGCGGTGTAGTGAGTGAGAAGTGTGCGCTTGTCTCCGTAGCTTTGCATGTGGTGTCCAGGAGTCGAAGATGATCGCGGTCCATACCACGGAGGAGGGACTTGGGAATGATAATAGTCATATTCTTGCTGCTGCACTGAACATCAACCCCTGGAGCTAAAAGATAAAAACAAATGAATGATATACATGATACTAAAAAAAAAACCAAGCGAGACCATAATTAAGTGATCTTCTGTTGTCGCGGAAAAGAGAAAGTGAAAATTGATGACATTCATTGACGACTAGGAAAGTCGACAGTAGAGACGTATTACCATAAACTAACAACAGAACAAATATAGGCGTTTACGCTGACTGTTTGCTTTAGTTATAGCTGCTCTGCTCTGCTAGTTTTATAAAAAAAAAAATGCACGCCATCTCCTCAACCCAATAGAAGTAATACGGAAGCGAAAACTAGTTGAATTTTTGGCACAGGCGTTTCCCCGCGGTGGCATTTGTTCCATTTAAGGGCTATTTGTAATTGCTGTTATTTATTAGAGTGACTACTTTGGTTCTGTTTTTTGAAAACTGTTCACTTAATTAGGTAGCATTATTTACCGTGACATGTCTTGTTATCTGATGATAAGCTCAGCTCCGGGTCTAGACATTCACATTTGTAGGCCCCTGCAGTATTAACACACTTGTGACTGCAGCCGCCATTCTTTGATACAGAGCACTCATCAATGTCTACAATTTCAATGTGAATGATAATTTAACATTAACACTTCTGTTTGAAGCAATGCGTTTCGAAAAATATACCACAAAATGCAGTACGAAGCTCACCAATGCATGAAACTGCCTTAGCACTATCTGACCACCGACCATCTGTCCCACACTGCTTGTAAGAGGGACCCTGTAGCTGGTACCCCTGTGAACATGTGAATGAGCACTTGGTATTGAATTTCATCTGCGACGATACACAGCTGTTTGGTGAAGTTTTGACGAGGCGGCTGACAGTTAGAGCCGGGCACTTTACAACTTAAATTTTAAAGAAAGGACGTAATGAAAGAAGGCAAGTTAAAACGCACGCATTTAACACAACAAATTCGACAGAGCCCAAAATACAATGCAGGTACTCTTGATTTACTACATAACGTGTCCTAAGTCACAGTTATCACGTGACAAAAGGATTGGGATATATCTCCGGTGGTTCAGTTAGTCTTCAGTGACTTTAAAACAATGCTTTTGACACCTTTTTGATGAAAGGATACGAGATTTTAGGTTATCGATGTTAACTGATTTTAAAGAAAGCAGAAGTGTAAAGTACACAGAAGCGTGTATGAAATATGACAGAAGTGAGGTATGAGTTTCTTGAGCCTTCTCTATTTTTTATGTATATTAGCTTCCAACATCTTTTTATATGGGTGCTAGCTTTTGTTTGTTCTAAATATCCCCTGTCCGTCTACTTTCATTTGCAAAATACATTGCACATAGGTTTACATGTTTGGAAAGATAACATTAAGACGAATTTTATTAGCGTTTTCTCGAAAAAAATCCTATCATGAAGATAGCGATACAAACCTCTACAGCCGACTGAATCCACTTGTCGGCTCCAGAGTCCTCCTTTTCCGCACTGAGTAGATAAAGGACCGCTGAGTCGGTATCCACGGGCGCAAGAAAAGGAACAAGTTGATCCATAATCTTGCTTGGATGAGAGGCAACTGGATGGAGACACACGCACACCCCTCCCCAGAGAAAGCTTTTGGCACATGACTGACAATAATAACAGCAAAAATTTTTGCATTTCGAGGGAAAAAAGCAAAATAATAACGAACTCTAGTGGAGGCTGTTCGTAAAATTTAGTATACCGAGCTTAATTAAAGGGGCTAAGACATGAGTCCTGACCTTTACCGTTTTGGGATTAACCTTAAAGCTAAGTAACTTTCGCTGTCTACGAAAATGATCTAAAAAGAAGAGTGATTTCCATAAAAGGAAACAAACCATACTCAGTTTTTCTGTGAGTTTGCAAGTCTTAAGGAAAGAACTGGAAAACTTTGGCCCGATCTATTCAAGTTACAATCCATTTCCATCTTATCCGTCTGCAGCCAAACACAGTTAATTACAGTTTCAGAAAAATGGTAGAGTAATTATAAGCACAACTGAATCATTGTTTTTGGGTTTCCTTCGAATCCAATCTATCCTTCATCTTTTTAAAGTAACACAAAAAATAAATGGCAACTCCCCTTCAACTTCAATTTTCAGTTTTATTGTTAAGAGACCTTTAACGACAGAATTGGACAGTAAGTTGTCAGAAATGCAATTAGGAGGAAATGAAAATAATCCGGTCCATTGAGCTCACAACTACTCTCCTATGGGCTAGGGACTAAAGCGACAATTCTCAAATGTTTACGATAACCAGATTACCATATCACAATTTAAGGGGTGCAAAATTACGTAGACAAATTTACTTATCGCTTCCTTCAATACAGGCACAACAGTGGAAGTGAGTTATTTCCATTTATTTGGACAGCTGCAATGAATGTAATCTGGTAAATTTGTTTTGGTTAAAACTCGACAACAGGCAATTGATTGTTTTAATGAATTTTGTCAAAAGAAAATGGACGTCGCAAGAGAATTTTATTTGTCGAAGACCTTAGCAGATAACGTTTAACTAGTTTTTTTTCTCGGTAAGAGAAAAATCTTAGATGAACTCACACCAACCTTTAATTTCGCAAACATAATGAAGAGGATAGGAACATCCCCCATCATTCCATTTCCACCCATAGGCCGCAGTGTACATTTGTCCACATTTCTCAGCAACATTGTTCGGTTCTCCTTGATACCAGTGAGTGTAAGTAGCCTGTGTTCCATCAACCCACATCCAGTGTGATTTGTACCTGGGGTCCCTGTGCAGACCAATCCATGTCGTCTGTGTTATTTTTGGGCCAAGTGCTTGCAGTTCAGCCTGTGACTTTATTATGGCAAGCGTAGATCCTAGTGCTTCACAGGCGGACTTTGCTGCATTCCAGCTCAAGGCTCTGGATGAGATTTTATAGCACGACCCATGTTTTTGGATCCAGTTGTTTGGACAAACTCCTGTAAAATGTTTCACGATATATTAATGACAGGCTAACCGTAGCTAGGTAGGTAGGTAAGTAGGTTGGTAGGTAGGTAGGTAGGTAGGTAGGTAGGTAGGTAGGTAGTCAGGTAGGTAGTCAGGTAGGTAGGTAGGTAGGTAGGTAGGAAGGTAGTCAGGTAGGTAGGTAGGTAGGTAGGTAGGTAGGTAGGTAGGTAGGTAGGTAGGTATGGGTAGGTAGGCAGGTAGGTAGGTCGGTAATAATAGTTGGTTAATTGTCTATTCAATGTTAGAGCTTATTGAAGAGACAGCAGTTACAGTGTTCTGAAAACACTTTTATATCATAGATACTGAGATTTCCTCACGTAAAAAAGATTACGTAAAAATGATACGTAAAATGCATTAGCCAATAGGAAACGCGAACGATGAAAACTCACTAGTGAAAAACGTCGTTCGTCCAATCACAAACGCGAACGACGAAAACTCACTAGTGAACAACATCGCATCGCGATTTCGATTGTCGTCCATTTTCGTCTCGGCGACATGGCGGAGGCAACTGCTTCAAGTTTTGTGTCTTTAGACGACACAATTGAGTCGTTTATTGAAGAGCATGAAAACCCCAACACGGTGAAAAAAACAAAACGAGAGGTTGCTTTGTTGACAGTGTTCCTTCAAACAAAAGGAGAAACACGCGAGATAGCAGAAATTCCTCCTGTTGAGTTGAATGAACTTCTCAGCGAATTCATATTAAGCGTCCGCACAAAGGAAGGGCAAGAATACGAGCCGTCTTCGCTCCGAGGGATGGTAGCGAGTTTTGAAAGGCACCTTAAAAGAAAGTCCTATCCAGTTAGCATCATCAATGTCCTAGCATTTGAAAAGTTAAGAAAAACACTCCAGTCTAAACAGAAACAGCTCAAGAAACAGGGAAGAGGAAACAAGCCTAATGCATCGGTGGCTCTAACAGAGGATGAAATAAAACTTCTCTTCGACAAAGGCCTCCTCGGTGTATCAAGTCCTGAAGCCATTTTAAACACCCTGTGGCTGAACAACAGCCTCCATTTTGGGCTTCGAGGAGTAAAAGAGCACCACGATATGCGCTGGGGCGATGTTAAGTTGTGCAAAGCAGACCAGGGTGTTGAATACTTGGAGTTCAACGAGCGCCAAACGAAAACAAGAACTGACGCCGACCACCGCGATGTGAGGCCCTTCGCACCAAAAATGTTTTCAACTGATGGTAGCGAAAAAGTAGCAATCCGGTAGCAATTTACAAACTTTTTGTTCAGAAAAGACCGGAAAAAATGAAAGATCCCGACGCTCCGTTTTACATTGCAGTTAACAACGTATCGATGAAATCCAAACCTTCGAATTCTGAAAAGTGCTGGTTCAAATGCAACGCGGTCGGCACCAACAAATTCGGGGGTCTTATGAAAGAAATGGCAAAGAAAGCGGGTCTTCAGAACGATAAACTCCGCAATCACAGCGCTAGGAAAACAATGATTCAAACCCTCAGTGAAAATAATGTGCCACCGACACAAATCGCACAGCTCTCCGGCCACAAAAACCTGAAAAGTATTGAAAACTACAGTCACCTCAGCACAAAACAACAAATGCATATGTCAAATGTACTGGCAAACATTTCTAGTGAGTGTTCAAGCATCACTCCATTCACTCCGACTGTAACTCCGTCAACTTCAGCTGTATTTCGACCAGAAGGAGCCTGTCGCTTCAGTAACCCTGGCCAACAGTCTATGGCTTTATTCTCGGGTGCAGTCATTCATGGAGGACAGTTTTCTGTGACCATCAACACTGTGAATCAATCGCCACCGCTTCCTCCTCCCTCGGAAAAGCGACAATGGAAAAGAATCAGAGTCTCTAGCGATTCAGATGATGACTAAGACACTGTAGAATTTTGCATACAGTTTTCTTGACTTTGTTGTATTATACTGATTTGGTAATAGTTCGCTTGCGTTGTCGTTGTGTTATTCAGCGTATTCCGCTGTTTTATAATATCTGATTTACAAACATTAAATTTGAACTTATAAGCCTCAGTCAGGTTTTTTTTTTCCAACTGAAAAATGTTTATAAAAGTTGTAAAGGTATAAACTGACGTTTTATTTCTTGTGTTACTTCATTAAATATTTGATTTTGAAAGAGAAACTGATGTTTTAGTTATTCTAGTTTTACACGCATACATTGCAGTTGAATGGGTTCCCTAAACATGCGCGTAAGATTGACAAAATTTGGCTTTTCAAAAATCTCAGTATCTATAAAATAAACAAATTACAACATGGAAAATGCTTTGTACGATTTTTTATTCACTCGTTGAGTTGTATCAGAAAACTCACTCGTTCGCTGCGCTCACTCGTTCGTTTTCTGATACTACTCAACTCGTGAATAAAAATCGTACGCGCGCATTTTCCATGGAGCAATCTCTATATCTATGCTTTGATCATTTTAAATAACGCATGCACATGCAGCACTAAAATGATGCTCTTTGACCAACCAGGTGTTTCGCAAACATAATGAAAAGAAACGGAACATCCCCGATCATTCCATTTCCACCCATGGGCCGCAGTGTACATTTGTCCACATCCCTCAGCAACATTGTTCGGTTCTCCTTGATACCAGTGAGTGTAAGTAGCCTGTGATCCATCAACCCACAGCCAGCGTGATTTGTCCTTGGGGTCCCTGTGCAAACCAATCCATGTCGTCTGTGTTATTTTTGGGCGAAAACTAAAACGACAATACGATGTTCACTTGCCTTGCATGCCCCTAACATGAAAAGACTTATCGCATTGCCCATCGTCCAAAATTTTCTAAAATGAGCCTCGTAGGTTTGACTCTATCAAAATAACGGCAGATACAGCATTCCCAATCAACCCGCTTACCTTGAGAACGACCTCGTAACACGAGGAAAGAAAATCCAGCCAGGAATATGGATAACCATTGATAATACGCCATGGATACCAAGAACAATCAGACAAGCGCTTTATAAGGCACGGAGAAAACTGTAAACAACAAGAATCCAGAGAGGAACCTTTTCCAGTAGAAGTTCTCTTACTTCTAAACAGGACTGCCTCTTTGAAAGCTGTAGCATGAGACCATATCTGGTTTTATCCTGTCTTCTGTAAACAAAAAATCCTTGAACCGAACTTCCTGTTTATTGCTTTCACGTGTCGTCGCGACACACAATTTTTGAAAAACTCAATTTTACGCCAAAAAATACCAAATAAGCATTTTGCTTTTCTTTCAACACAATTCGTTTAGCCCATGTTCATTACAGGAATTAACACAGTTTCGCGTTTTACTGAATGCCTTGCAAGGAAGAATCCACACCTTTTCATCGCTCAGCTTAAACTCGAGGGCTTATGCAATAAAAATCACTTACACTATCGTTGTCCTGAATGAAAAACCTTTTCTCTTTGTATCTGATGTACAGTACTGTAACAATGCCCAAAAAGTGAATACTCTACAAAAGAAGTAATAAAAATTCCGAAAGAAATAATCTCCTAAGTTATCGGCCCAGAAAATAATGATCTCACAAGCATCTTGACTAGGACGCACGAGAGATTCAAGGTGTATCCAACTTGAAAGCAACCGCCCTTCCTACTTTTTAACATGTAAAGAGGAAGACTCAAAAAACTCAAAAGAGTGCTGCGCCTCACTTTTCAAACGTAGTGGTAGTTTTGCAATGGCCATCTCGAGCCTTCATTTGCTCTATTTACCGCCTTCTTGAACAATGGATAAAGACAGTTCTTGCTGACTTGCTAGCTAAAGAAAGCAAAATTTTACTGCAGTGTGGTTCTAACGTTTAAGTATGTGAATAAAACCTTAACTAGAGCCAGACGATAGGTGATTAATTTCATAACATGATTGCGGCGAAATTGATCGCCAGTGATCGCTGTAGATTTCAGTTGTGGAAGCAGACACACTGGGCGATTGCCAGAGATTTTTTCACGGAATTGTTAGCAAAGCCAGATATTGCCAATTTCGATCGCCCGTATGTGCTGTGACGATCAAAATCACTTGCGAAAATCGCCGTCGAGGCGATTTTTGCCAGTCAACGAGAGGCCGGCCTAACAAAGTTGAAACCAAAATGGTTTTCTCTAGTTCCCTGTAGTTCGCTCTTTCGTTCCGACCACGTTTTCTCCTAATAATCACACCGAGGAGAAAAGAAAACCTAAGCTGCCTAGCCTGATGGCTTAGAGCCAGGCCTCCAGCTCAGTCCCAGGCTTCCGAGTCCACTGGAAGTAAAAAGTTGGTTCTTTGGTTGGACTTGATCCATAAAATCTTTGCTTGTTTGATTTCTGAAGCTTTCTGCTCCCCAGTTTGGGCTTTCTCTTTTCTGACCTTTGCAATGAATCTTAGCACCCATGCGGTAATTCGAAGAAGTCTAAGAAGGGAGGAGTATTTCGTCTCATCCACTGCAAAGGGTGCGGGTTCTTTTTTCACCTCAGCCTTTCCTCCATGGATGCCCTCCCCCGCCAAATTGGTTGTCTCGCAGAAGGGTTTTGGACCCTTTGTCTCGCTTTCAATCTTTTCCAATGTTTCTTTAGTAACTTCTGGAATATTCTAAGTGGGCCATGCCTCTTCATTGTCTTCAAGCCACTTAGGACAATGCCACCAACGTTCACATTTGTTTAAGCGTTGTGCCGAGGCCCCTCTTGTTGCCAAATCTGCAGGATTTTGATTGGCTTCAACATATCGAAAGTTTATATCCTTTGTTGCAGTTATCCCCTTGACTCAATTCTGAACAAATGTTGTTAGGGGCCTCTTACTTGTGATCCAGTGAAGGACACATTGATTGTCTGTTCACAGGGAAGTGGAGTTGTTCTTGTGCAAAATTAAGGTTCCTGACACCAATGAGTACTGCTAGAAGTTCTAGTCGGGGTGTGCCCAATTTCTTTACAGGAGCTACTCTTGATTTGGAAAAGATCACATTGATGCCAGTATCAGTTTTCAAGAAGACAACAGAGGCAAAAGTCTTGGTTGATGCATCGCACAATCAGAGCAACTGACAGTTGGAGGTGCCAATGAATCTTGGAATGGTTGCAGAGATCCCTTCAATTTTTTTCTGAATCTTCGTCCATTTGTGGAGCACTGCTTCATCCAGTTTCTCATCCCATGCTTTGTTTGCTGTCGATAGGTCCTGCAGAAACAGTTTTGTCTTTAGAATCACTGGAGTAAAGTATCCCAGTGGGTCAAAAATGCTAACAATGACTTTCAATGTTTCTCTTTTTGTGGAACATTCGCTTTGTTTTGGCCCTCTGATTATCAGTCGATCTTCTAATCATTAGTGTTCCAAAGGATCCAAGTACTTTGGCTAGAATTTCCTTTATTCTTTCTTGTTCTGGGATTGATTCCACCATAAAGGCTTTCGAGTTTGACCCCATTCTCGTAGATTCATTGATGGTTCTTGAAATATTTCCTTCGATCCAGAATGGAACTGCCTTGCAACTTTACAAAAATTTACCCCAGTCAACAGGTTATCCACGTACATGCTTTTCATAATCCTTACTGCAGTGGGAGTTCCAACTTTTTCTAAGTGATGGTTTATAGTTGCACCAAGTAGAAAGGGACTTAAAATTACTCCAAATGGAACCCTTGTAAAGCGTTAAGTCTGGCGATTTTCTTTGGAAATTGGTTTGGTGGGGTCCTTGAGCCAAATAATTCTGGTGACATCTCGTTCTGGGGGTTGTAACCCAATTTGCAAAAAGGCCTTTTCAATATCAGCCACTAGAGCAACTTCATGAGTTCTGAATCGAAGTAGAAGGCCACATAGATCTTCTAAGGTGACAGGACCCCAATACAAACATTCATTAAGGCTGTGACATCCTTTCTTAGTTTGCGCGGATGCGTCGTCAACAATTCTCACCTTTGTTGTCGTTTCGTCGGGAGTGATGACAGCATGCTGAGGTATGTAATGTTTTATTGACCCTTTTTCAGTTTCATCATCCACTTTCTCAATGATTTCTTTCTTGAGCTGATCTTGAATAATGCTGTCATACTTCTGAAGCAACTCTGAGTTCCCTCTGTATACGTTTCATTTCTTAATTTCCAACCGAATTCAACAACTGGAGGTTTGAATTCCTTGGCTTTGTAGAGCCAAAAGTGAAGACAGTCAAGATTTCTGAATTGTTAGGTCTCAATTGAAGTTCCTCTACTAAATCCTCACTTGCGTAGGTTCTCTGACTCCCACAGTCAAGTAAAAGTCGAGTAGGCTGCTTCATTGAACTCTTGAGGTTCACAGTGTCGGCTAGGGCAGTCTGCATAAGCACTTGTTCAGCAGACACCAGTAATGAACTTTCTGCTTCAGTTGATACATAAGGGTCAGTAAACATAGCCACGGTTTTATTTTTTTCATTAGGAGGAAACCTTTTGGGACATAGACTTCTGTGGTGATTTCTATCTTTCTGGCGGTAAAAGCATGGTTTGTTTACTTTGCAATCCTTCAGTAAGTGATTTGGCTTCAGGCAGATGAAGCAGTTTCCTTTGATTTTCTCTTTTCTTGATTGAAGAGTTGGAAACTGCGGGTTTTGCATTCATCGCTCCAGTGATCTTGCTGACAGTAAAAGCAGACCAATCTTTTACCTCCAGTTACACTGAAGTCCATCATTTCAGAAAGTAAGGCACCAGTAGTTGTCACCCCAGACCATTTTGGAGAAAACAATTTCTGCTGAGGAAATCTCTTTGTAGTTTCTTGAGCTTCAGCACTCCGATTCAGTTCAGCCTGTCTGCCTCCAGCTTCTTGAGCACAAATATACCGTTTAAATGCTTTCCGAATGCTCTCCACGGTCCATTTCTCTTCCATGTCCTTGAATTCTTCCATCCGTGCCATCACGATTTTGGGAAGCTTTGACTTGATAACAAAACCAAAATGTGGCTGGTTCACATTTTCATTAAGAGCTTTAAGAGAACGAAGATGCTTCTCAATCGTGTCATACGTTTCACGAAGTTTGGCAGTGGTACTTGAAGAAACAGGAAGATCCATTAGCTTTGAGTAATAAGCATCCATAATGATTTCTTCTCTTCCGAATCTTTCCTGGAGTAGATTTACTGCTACTCCATAGTCACAGTTGGTTAGCTCCAAACAGAAATAACTGCTTTGGCATCTCCTTCCAGTTCAGCTTCCAAGTAGTTGAATTTATCCACTGGCTGAAGGTTACGATTCTTGTTAATGGAGGCTTCAAAGGAGTCCCAAAATTTCTGCCATTTCAGAACATTTCCACTGAATTTTGGAAGTTCCAGTTTGGGAAGCTCGACTGTGCAAGAAGAATGTCGAGTAGTTAAAGTTCCAAATTGCTTTTCCAATTCAAGGCGCTTTTGTTCCACTTCTGCTTTCATCTTTAGTTCCCAATCTACAGTAGCTTGTTTTATTTCCATCTCCTGTTCAGTCTAAGTGTACTTTCGCCTAGCTTCCAATTCCACTTTTAATTTTTATAGCTCAATTTCGTGTTGTTTGTCTTTTTCTTTCTGCCTCATCATGTCCAATTCCAGCTTGAACGTTTCCATCTGAATCTCCTTCTCCTGATTAAGTCTCTCCATCTGAAGCTTTTTCTGATGATCCCTTTCTCTTTGTTTCTCCTCCTTTTCGTTTTTTCCTGTTTCCTTTGGGCAATTTTCTTCAGAAGCGTTTCGAGGTCACAGATAGTTTCATATACGTCGAGCGCGAGAATAGTGAACTCTTCCATTTCATTTTCTAAACGCTGACGTTTAACTTCACCTTCTTTAGACGCTTCTTGTAGTTACACCAGTAAATCTTAATAAGAGTTAAGATTTAGCTCCAATTTAAGGAGGAGTTGAATTCCTCTTGTTTGGTATCTTGTTGTAGAAGGTTCTGGGTTTCTTGAATTCGCTCCACGAGTCGCTTCTTAGTTGGACCTAAACGCTGCCTAACGCAACCGCTCATGTTTCGACGTTTCAACCTCGCTCTGCTACCACATATTGCCCAGGAATTAAGTTCAGTCAAGAGAAAATAAGGGGACAGAGAGGGATTCTGAGGGCGTTGGCTGGGATATGTCAATTCCACAAAAGTTATTTATAGACTGGCTTTTGAACGGAAGCCTGTTTCCCGAAACGTCCGCATCAATACCATTTCCCTTGTTTTTCGAAGTCGTTTTCATCGACAAAACGTAAGACCACTTGGTCCGCCATTACAAGCAAAATTTTGAATGGTACTTCAAACAACAGATCGAGGTTGCCTTTATGTGGGCGTCCTGAATTCAGACTTCCGTTGCAAATGGCCGTCTAAAAATAACTTTTCCGAACTTGACATATCCCAAAGCCTGGACTGGCAGTGTCCCTCTCTGTCCCCTTATTTTCTCTTGGTTCAGTAAAGCAACGTTAACAAAGTTAAAACCCAAATGGTTTTCTCTAGTTCGCTGTTGTTTGCTCGTTCGTTCCGACCACGTTTTCTCCTAATAATCACATTAAGGAGAAAAAATAACCCTAAGCTGCCTAGCCTGATAGCTTAGAGCCAGGCCTCCTGCTCAGTCCCAGGCTTCCGAGTCCACCGGACGTAAAACGTATAATGTCGAAATTTGCAGAAACTCCGCGACAAAGTGTGGCCAATTCTAATCAATGAAACTTGAATTTTTTTAATGACGTCCTTGCGGTTTGCACTGTTCAGTTTTAAGCGTGGGGATAAAAACAGAAAGCCCGACTTCTAAGTGAATGCTGTACAAGGTGGCTCTAGCTTTTGAGTCCAGTGATGAAATCCTGGAGTAGATAGTGTCTTTAAAAGAAACCAATTTAAACAATCGACTCCCAGTGTTTCATACTTTAAGAGCCTCCTGTATGTCTCTTGCCGACAAACTTCCTCGTTCGAAATTCATGAGATTGCGTAAATCGGCAAATATCTGTTTTTCATTCCTATCCTTTGGAAAGCATTTACCGCAAATTCGATTTTCAGCGCTGACCTTAAAATTCACAGAGTCGTGGTGTGACATACTATAGCTATGAGTTATGTTGAAGAAACGCTTAGGGCTAGGCGGTTAAATTAGGCCCACGTTATGATATCAATTTATTCTTCTAGCTCTAAGCAAATTGATGTTTCTAAGATATCTCACTTTCTTACAGGTCACGCCAAAAATTGATTTTAAATAGTAGCGTCATTTACAGAGTGAAAAACGGCAATACGATGTTCAGTTGCTTTGCATGCGCATATATCATGGAAATATTTATCGCATTGCCCATCGCCCAAAAATTTCTTAAATGAGCCTCGTGGTTTGACTCTATCAAAATAACGGAAGATACAGCATTCCCAATTAAACCAGCTTACCTTGAGAACTACCTCGTAACACGAACAACGAAAATCCAGCCAGGAATATGGGTAACCAATGATAATACGCCATGGATACCAAAAACACTCAGACAAGAGCTTTTTTAAGGCACAGAAAAAACTGTAAACAACAAGAATCCAGAGGCGACCCTTTTCGAGTAGAAGTTCTCTTACTTCTAAACAAGAATACTTCTTTGAAAGTTGTAGTATGAGACCATAACTGGTTTTATCTTGTCTTCTGTAAACAAATAATTCTTAAAGCGAACTTCCTGTTTATTGCTTTCACGTGTCATTGCGACAACGTAATTTTACCAAACATGATTTTACGCTAAAAAATACCAAATAAATATTTTACTTTTCTTTCAACACAATTCGATTAGGCCATGTTCATTACAGGAATTGATATGATTTTGTGTTTTACTAATTGCACTGGAGGAAGAATTCACACCTTTTCATCGCTCAGCTTAATCTCGAGGGCTTACGCAATAAAAATGACTTACCCTCTCGTTGTCCGGAACAAAAAAAAACCTTTTCATATATAGTACAGTAACAATGCCCTGAAAGTGAACACTCTACAAAAGAAGCAACAAAACAATCCGAAGTTATCGACCCAGAAAATAATGATCTCACAAGCAGCTTGACTAGGACGCACGAGAGATTCAAACTGTAATCCAACCTGAAAGCAACCGCCCTTCCTACTTTTTAACATGTAAAGATGAAGACTAACGTACAAACGGCAAAGATTTTTTTCTTTTGAAAAACTCAAAAGAGTGCTGCGTCTTACTTTTCAAACTTTACGGTAGTTTTGTAATGGCCATCTCGAGCCCTCATTCGCTCTATTTACCGTCTTCTTGAACAAAGGCTGAAGACAATTCTTGCTGACTACTAGCTAAAGAAAGCAAAATTTTACCGCCGTGTGGTTCTAACTTTCAAGTATGTGGATAAAGTCCTAGCTAAAGGCAGACAATACGTGATTTCAAACATCATCGCGGCGAAATTGATCTCTAGTCAGCGATCGCTGTCAATTTTTGTGGACGCAGACACACTGGGCGAGATTTTCATGGAATTGCAAGCATGGTCAGATATCGCCGATTTCCATCGCTCGTATATCTTGCAGCGATCAAAATCACTTGCGAAAATCGCCGTCGAGGCGATTTTTGCCGGTTGATGAGAGGCTAGCTTAATCGTAGTGTGGCCAATTCTAATCAATAAAACTTGTTCATAATGACTTCCTTGCGATTTGCCCAGTTCAGTTTTAAGCGTGGGAAAAAAAACAGAAAATGCGACTTTTAATTGAATGCTGTACTAGGTGGCTCAAACTTTTGAGTCCATTGATGAAATCCTAGACTGTATAGCCGTTCAAATGGAAGTTATCCAGAGTACTTTCCTGTGGCACTGTTTATTATTTATTATGCTGACTACGCACCCAACTACTGAGTCCATGGATGAAACCCTTAAGTGAGGCAATGCTTGGGAAATAAACAAATAAAAGCTATATTGAGTGATTGAGTATAGCTTTGCCTGAAATCTTCACACTATAGACATACGAGCAGAACTGAATGTTTTCCTGAATCAGTTGTGCGGGCGGTATTTCCTGCTCAACCTAGTAAAACAATGGTAAAAAAATGTACCGTTGTGTAGAGTGACCCATGAACAGTGTGGCAAAAATAGAAAGAACCGGCCGTCGCATCCAGTTCAGTCAAATGTCTATATTATAAATTGTCTTCTGAATAAGTTAATGCCATCACATGACTTTACCATACTACAGTAACGCCGAGTGTTAACGGGCAAAAAAAAAGCGTGAAAAAAATCAACTTTATTTTTTTCAGTGAGTTGCTGTAATAATTAGCTATGATCATCTGCAAAATCTAACGATACAATATGTGATTAAAAACACCAGACGAAAGTAAATATTCAAGAGGCAACACTTTTATATCGAAGAGAGAAATAGAACTGAATTAGAAATACAACTCTGTTTAACGCCGGAAAATTTTTAGAAACATCAGAACAGCTTGCTTCACAGTTCGAAAAATAAATGGATATCCAACAGATTTTACAATGGAAATAACAGCGTCTTGTTTTTACTCAGTTCAGTGAAAACTGAAAGCAATTATTTCATTATAGGTTCTGAACAGTTTTACCGAACTTCACTTGAATGTTAATGTAATTGATTTAAACACGAGGTGTACAGGAAGGAAGAATTCAAGTAGCAGGACAAAACAATAAAGCTTGAATCACGACTGGATTCGAGGAATTTCAGTCGCATTCCAGCTTTCTTAAAGACGGATTGAAGAAATGTGCATTCAACAATTTTAAACTTCACATTAAAGCTGTTTTGTTTTCAGTGGAAATTCGTGCAATAAAAATCATTGAATTATTTGTGGTATGAATATTCACCGAACTTGGCTTGAACAACGAAAGCATAGTGTAAAAATTAGTTATCAAACGAATTGTCAAGCATAAAATAAAGTGCTATTTAGTTTTATTTTCTGGACTGTCAAGAGCTATATATGTTGAGGGAAGAGAGTTTTCTTGACCTCAAAGCCGAGTTTATTGAAACTTGCTTACCTTGTGCAGTTTGACATGGCGCCAAAATCGATAAACACACGTACCGATGCAGCCAGTTAACGCGGAATAAATCAGTTCTCGCCGATTTTGAACAGAAACTCTGTCAAAAGCGTATACACGATGTCGCTCAGGGCGTTTCGGTAGAGGACGTTTCTTTGGCGGTTCTGTTAAACCCATCGCCAAAGCTGGAACCATGATTTTATTATTCGACAACGGGATATTTCTCGCGCTAATCTTAATCCAAATATTTAAAGAACTCACTAGTGAAGGTTTTGTTTCTTGTTGACTTAATAGTAGTTAGAACACAAAAGTACTGACAAAAAAAGACAATTTAAGCATCGCGACAAATGAATTTCTCAACATCACACGTTTTCAAAACTGAATATTGAGGCTTGATTAGAAGATATCGAGGGAAATGGTAAAATGTTTGGGGATGCGGGATATTAGGATATTAGGGTTGATTTCTGGATATTTTCTCCTAATGTTGATGAGATGCAAGATAAATAGACGCCCTCAAAAGGTCTTCAATATTTTCATTTGATATTATTTAAGTTTTAATTAGGCTTTGCATTGCATTCCCATCTCTTCCAACTGAGTAGACTAAAATAAAATCCGGTTATTATTTTCCAAAATGTTCTGACATGCGAGAAAGTAACGTTTCTTACAGTTCACCTACTCAAACTCAGTAACACAATACGGAATAAGCCTAGGGCAGACGGTTTCAACATTCCCATACAACACAGTTCAACATTGTTGAATTCAGCATTTTAATCGCATTTGATAGAAAAGGAGAATCAGAAAAATCGGAAGAATCATATAATCGGATAGTTCTCTTTAATACTAGCCTAGTACTCATTTCCAAGTGGAAGGGCTACAAAAAATTATTTGCCCACCATCACGAATAACTTCTGAGAACAATTAAAGACAGTAACGGATCCGTTGTACTCATGTAAAGGGTTAGTAAAGTGGTTAGCGTGTTGGTAATTTCAATCCGAAGCAACTATGATCATCAGTAGCTCAAGGCTATGCAACGTATTAAATGTGAGGCTTGTGGGATGTTCTAAAAGTGACAAAGTCAGAATACCGCACAAATGTGCTCAGGTAAACTGTAGCCTTTAAATAGGGCACTATGGCCACGTTGGTAGCGGGCATTACCCGTAAATCTACCAGAAAAAATAATTAGCCCATGGCCGAAACAGCTGTCCATGGATGCTAATACTTGGGCTCACTGTTTTTTCTTAAATAAAATAAAAGATCAAACACTGTATAAGCCCAATGCAACACAAATATATCCTACAGTGGCAACATGCTACTCAACACTCTAAGAAACTAGAGCTTTATATCAGTTTTAAAAACGAATACACACCTTCTTGTTATCCAAAACTTACAAGCAAGTTAAATGAAAGGCGAGAATTAGTGAAACTTAGAAAAGGTAATCACAAATTGATGGTTGAAACTGGTAGATATAGTCAAATCCCAAGAGTTAATAGACTTTGTCCTACCTGCGGACCCAATCAAATTGAGGATGAAACTCACTTACTTTTTTGCTGTCCTAAATACTCATTTTCTAGAGATAGGTTTTACAAGAAAACAGAGTACCACCTTCCAAATATAAAACGATTGTCTACTTAGAAGCTACAAAAGAATTAATGACTTCTGATGATTATTTTGTTAACATTCAATTGATGAGATTCATTCTATCATGCTTAAATTTACGCAGTAATTCATTATCAATTCAGACTGATGTAACTTAATTCTCTTTATTACAATACTTGGGCTCAGGGATCCCACATGAAGATAACAAGCGAATGAAATTTGAGGCTTGTGGGATGTGGCTAAAAGTGACAAAGTCAGAATACCACACAAATGTGCTCAGGTAATCTATAGCCACTGGATAGGGCAGTCTGGCCACTTTGGTAGCGGGCGTTACCCCTAAATCAACAACAACAACAACAACAACAATTAGCTTTATTTGCATGACTGCAAGTTCTTGCAGTATTGCAAAAGCATACAACTCAACTATAGAAATAATATTAGCTGTGCCATGCTGCATGATGAGGCCTAACAAGGCCGAAACAGCCGTCCATGGCTGCTAATACTTGGGCTCACTAGTTTTTCTGGTAGATTTAGGGGTAATACGCGCTACCAACGTGGCCATAGTGCCCTATTTTAGGTGGCTATAGTTTACCTGAGCACATTTGTGTGGTATTCTGACTTAATGCAACTTATTATGTTGTTTCCTTAGATATGCAAGGAACTTTGTTCTACATTGCCTCCCTCCACCCAAGTGTAGAAGCGGAGTACAGGCAAGCCGTTATGGAAATCTAAAAAAATATACTGGGGGAAACTTCAGCTAATACCAGGCTAAGCTTAAGCAGTTGTGAGTATCTGGACTTCTAAGTACTTTACTTCTGGCGAAAGTTCATTGTGGAATCACACTTGGCTGTTAGTCTAGAAAGACTTAACGTTTAACTTGCCTCGCAACATCGGTACCACAGGTTGAAATATATCTACAATGGAGGAAACATAGAACGAAACGACCAGGAATGTGGGTGGTACTATTGCATACGGCCTTACTGCTTGAATCCAACCTTAAACGCGGCGCCCTGTGGTCTTGTGTGTTTTATTTCAGATTCTTCTGTTTTTGTTGGTTTTGCGAAACTGGACCAATATTAATAATGGCAAATAAATAGTAAGCAACAAATTAATAAGCCATGAAGGTCTAAAAAAAGGTACTGATGGCAACATGAAAATTTCATTATGAGTACTCCTCTGATTGGTAATGCTTGCAAATGCACAGTAACCACACAAATTGCTCATTTTCATTGCATGAAAGGCAATTAAACATTTTTTATTGATCTCATAATTAACAGCACTCAGCACCCAACACCGTACCTGTGATTTACACTAAAATATATTGATGTCAGTGAATAAGCCGTTCTTGTCTTGTGTTATCTAAATAAAAACTAAGCTTTGTTTTAAGGAAACGAAAATTGCTGCTTCGATATAAATGTTCCAAAAATTGTCACAACTACAAAAAGCATCTTACTCCTTGAAAAATAGTTTGTAACAAGGCGTACGTACATCTGCCAATATTGACAACGCGGTGTTTTGTCATTTAGCCTGTTCTTTTCGACTTTCACATGTTTTACCCTTTCTCGATGTTTAGGTGTTCTCCCAATGCAAAATATCTGTTGCCTCAGATAAACACAGAGATCTTTAATCACAGTGCCGACTTATGTCAGTGTATTTCGCTAGTTAACATAGAAACCATTACATACCCCTTTCCCCTTTCCTTACATATTAGTTCAATTCCCGGGAAAGGTGATCACTGTTATACCACTAAGAAACGCTATTGTTATTTCCAGCAAACACTTCCAAGCTTAAATTCTCTGTTACTTTTTTTTCTCCAAATTTCCTTTCTTTTTCCCTCTGAGCTCATGTTTCTAATGGAGTGTGGAAACTTTTTAGGTAAATCAAGATGTAAATCTGACACATAATTAAAAATTAAACAAGCCTTAAATGTAAGGTGAAGTTTGATTGGAATTCTATCTCCTCATTGATGCATAGAGAGATCACAGGAGTTAGCGCATGCGCAGTGAAGATCATCCTTTAAAGCCATTGCCCCATGTTTATAAACCCCTCATGGGGGGGAAGATTCCGAAATATAAGGGTGGGCATGTGATCTCTCTATGCATCAATGAGGAGGTAGAATTCCAATCAAACTTCACCTTACTAGTAAGGCTTGTTTAATTTTTAATTCTACCTCCTCATTTGCATATGCGAGATCCCATGAGACTTTAAAGCACATGGGCCATATAAGCCAAAGTATCAAATAACAATCTTTAACACAACAACTGGTTTATTGCAACCTTAACTCAACAGTGGCAACTGATTTTTACAGTAACTGATAATTAAAGAGAGCAATTTAGAACAGACTGTCCATAGTTGGTGTCCTCTTTGGTCTCTTTCTTATAGTAAGTAGCAAAAGTACACTCTGTTGAACACCCTGCAGCAGCCATTATAGCTTCTAGAGGTACACCCTTTCTTAATGCGGCTGAAGTGGAAGCTGCTCTGGTACTATGTGGCTTGAAGTGCTCAGTGTTTATACCTGATTTCATCATAACTGTTTTGACCCACCTTGAAATACTACTTTGGGAAACAGGTTTGTGGGGCTTACTATAACTAAGAAATAGTCTGGTGTGTTCAGAGCTTCGAACTGATCCTATTCTTGTGAGATACTCTTCTAAATAAGTCATTGCAATATCGTCCATCCGAACTTTCGATAGTACACACCTTATTCGGTGTTTTGGTCGATAATACGCGCAGATATTTACGAGTTGCGTAGCGAACAACGAGTAAAACGTCCGCGCGTATTATCGTCCAAAACACAAAATAAGAGGTTCATTATTCTACTGCATTTTGTTTTTGCTTCGTCCTTCTCCAGCAAAAAACCGGTCAAACTGGGATTGTACGGTGTAATACGCTGGCATATCTTGCGCGTTCTCTGGCCCTTATACGGTAAAATGACACAACAGTGGAATAATAAATTAAGAGAATGAATTCAAGAGAATGCATACCCTTAAATTACCCTCACATTACCCTTGGCCATTCTTTAAATCTAGTTTTGAAGAGAACTTAACCCACTGGACGAGAGCTGGATCTTATATATTGCCTTTCAGTGTACGAACAGAATTGTTTTCATATAACCAAACATGCGTTAATAAATAGAAGTATACCCTTGAATATTACGGCTATAGCTACCCACTTTACAACTGGCGAATTCTTTGATTATTTCTCAGATATGCTCACATATTATATTTTAATATTTATATTTTTGTCTTTTCACTCCATATCCGCAGAAGTGTATTCGTAATTAATATGAAACAATTATAACTTTCACGAGACTAAGAAAAAACTATACTGAAGCCGTAGTATTCCACCCAAGACACTTGAGGGGGTAGGTTAACCCAGCTCTCGCCCCGCTCTGTTAATACCGCCACTTTATCATTGTGACCACTTTATTTTGACTAGTCATTTCTTACCCTGGAAGTCCTTTCATTCGGCCACTCCAATGAAAACTAATGCTATGGGTATGAAACAATTTTCTTTTAAACTAACCTAGCAATTGGGCCCTCATAAGCAACTCTCCAATCAGGAAACTCCAACACGCCTCTGTATTTCGTGCACTGTACACGGTAAAGAGCGGCTGGCTGTACTCAAGCTAAACATATTAACCAGTATGTAAGAAACCTAAGAAAGTCGCGAATTTTAACGTTTATGCTCAAAATTCCCGCGCAATTACTGTCCCGGCTGTAGAAATGTTGTCCTTCAAGTTGCCGTTCTTGCCGTTCTCGTTCTAAGCTTCTATCTGTTTATCTCTACTCTCCATTTATATCGTAATTTAGTCCAATCCAGTAAAAAGATACCAAGCCTGTGTTTTGCAGAGAATGGCCGGTATATGAAACAAAAGGATCAGCTTATTGAACTAAGGTTTGCTCATTTTATTTTTTTAATTCAATGACCCTGGTCGGAGATAGGAAAATTCTGCTTGCTCCTGTAACCAGCCAGTTGCAGGATTCCCAAGATAACACCCGCTCAAGCGTAATGAAAATGAAAATATTTTTGTGGGTAGAGGCCGTGGAAAACCGTATCCATAGAAATCTGTGTCAGGTAAATTTATATGGATCTTAATATTGATATATATTTTCTTGGAGACAGATGACTTTAATTGTGAAAAGAAAAGGAGAACTCAGGAGCACTTATTTAAAGCTATAGTTTGTGCCCCCATGCTGGGACTAAGGTAAAAGGTCTTTAATTTTACATGTAGGTGCGGCTTCTGTTTTAGCTTAGGCAGGTTAACCGCTAGACGGGTAACCCTCCTTCCATTGAAGCAGCCTTAAGTTAGGTAGGTAGCTAGGTAGGTAGGTAGGTAGGTAGGTAGGTAGGTAGGTAGGTAGGTAGGTAGGTAGGTAGGTGAAGTCGCACACGAGCCAAGGAGGCCCTTACGGTCAGCTCAACCCGGTTTCTGTAGCATGAAGCAACTGAGAGTATTGCTACCCCCCTTTGGACAGGATGCTAGTCCTTTGCAGGGTTACCCCCAGCAGTATGTCGCCAGTACACATTTATACACCTGGGTGGAGAGAGACAGTGTGTGGTAAAGTTTCTTGTTTAAGGAAACAACATGATGGCAGGCACTGGGCCCCAAACCACAGACCTTCAGATCTGAAGTCCAACGCGCTAACCACCACACCACCGCGCCCCCAAGTTAGATAGAAGTAGCAGAAATCATTTACCAGAGGACAAAAAGACAACAAACTATTATTATCAACTACTTATTTTTATTGCAATCAAGATTATTCCTGTTCTTTTATTGTGAGAATTTCAACACCTTATTCAAAGAAGTTAAATCGTTGATCTATTTTTGTCATATTCTCCTAAATTACATGCATGTCTAAGAGGTTATTTCCCTTTCTTTATCTACATAAATAATCTTTGTTTCGTCATCACCTGAAAAGTACAGCTACGATAAGGTTACCCATAACGTTAACGTTACCCATAATACAACGCATGAGAAAGGATCGAAAAAATTACATTCTGATGACGTAACAGTAACTACAAAAAAATCCAGATAGCGCCATTATTTCCCCCTACTAACCATTTATAGCCTTGTTAAACGCTAAGTTGACTGTGGTGCAACAAACGGAACTATGTGTGTTATTTTCAAGGAAAGAAACCTATATTTTGTTAGCTGCAAATGCTTTTGAAATTTTGATGTTGTGTACTGTAGAGATAGCATAAACAGGACAATGTTGTATCGGAAGATGACTCAATAAGGTGGCTATTATGCGGCCATTCCATACCCTTCTGCTCCCACCGCTCACAACATATTCAAATTGCAAATAAATGGCCATAAAATTACAACAGGTTAAAAAGAATTATCCATACGAACCGTTTCAGCAGTCACTTCATAAAACCTGTTTTGATTAAAATTGTCTAGAGCTTTATACTTAGCTCTATGATTTGCTGTTACTGGGAACGAAGAAACCTTTATTAACTCTCGGACGTAAACTCATATCCCCACCGTGGGGGGAGCGGGTTACAATATTTCGAAAAAAGTGTACCTCTAGAGGTACACGAACGTGCTCTACAAGATGAGGTATTTAATATAGGTTCTGGAACTGCTTACAGCAAAAAAGGTCAAAAACATATCGTCATATCGCGTAACCATAGCAACCTAATCTCACCGAACTTTGCGAGAAAATGAGAAAATGCCCTTGATAAAGTTGAAGATGGGTTGAATCCCCGCCCTCAAGACCGTCTGAGGGTAAATTGTCGGGAGAAAGAGAATGATGATAACATCAATGACCCAAATTCCTAACGAACAAACACTTTCCAGAAATCGCCAGGAAACCGGTTTACGTTGGTACCGTAATCATCGCATTCCCATCTGTCAGATGACCCAACTATCCAGTGATGAGCATTTGCAACAAAGGCAGCGTGATTGTATAATCTGTCTTCATTTCTTTCGGACCCCCATTTCCCGACTTTAAAAGAACCTTTCTCATTTCCCCAGTTTTGGCAAGCTCGTGCCAACGTGGAGTTGTCATCACTCATTATTAAGAACGAACCACACGAGTCGGGCTGAACATCCGTCTGACCGCTGAAGTACTGGACCACAGCTTCACCAGAGCTTTTAGCAGCCGTGGTGATGTGGAATGTACGCCCTTGATTTTTCTTGCAGTTGAATCTCAGTTGAGTGAAATTCAAATAACTTCTTAGCTCATTCATAGCGGTTTTTGTAAGTAGCATCTGTTTGCTGCTTATTCCGCGATATGAATTGTTAACTGGCAGCTGAGAGGGAGGAGGAGGAGTTAAACTGTTCATCACAAAGCTGGACACAAGAAGCCAGCCACCTGAAACCAGATGAGGTTTACAGTTCACGTGACGAAGCACTAACAGCGATAAAAATAAGCAAATAAATAAGAGTTTCTATATGACACTGATTTTTTTTTGAGGCTGCATTCTAATAGGTAGAGATTAAATCTCAAGAGATGATGGCATCTTTATTTAATCACAAAAAAACATTATTTGTCACAAAAAAACAAATATATAAAATCTGAGTTGCCGAGGTAGTCGGCATATCTGTGACCTTCCTAGGAAATTACTAATTAAAACTAAATTGCAAAAGAAAAATTCCCATTATTTATCACTTAGTGATGAATAATAAGAATCACTACGAGATAGGGGTTTTGGCATTTTATTGGGAGTACTAATAATGCAACGTACATCTGCAAGCTGTAAACTGACAGGTGGGGCCTATGACACCATGAAACACTATGGCAGTCTCAGCATTCTACCACGTTTTCTTCAAAGAATTAAGACAAACGACTTGGAGAAGATCTGAGAAAGAGGTTAACCAGGGTGTCGACCTTTTTATAAGTTACCTCCATCAGTTGTCATGTCGCAGTAGACTTCCAAAGGGTTTCCATTCTTTGCAGGGTCGATCCAGTATTCCCCGTCTCCTTTGGAGGAACCAAAATCTCGGATATTCTTGCAGGATTGAGCAGGATCATGAGAATACCAACCTCGTGTTGCTGCAGTAAATGATACATAATTCTCGTTGTTAATTGATTCATTTCCATTTTACAGTGTTTTGTTTCAGACAAAAGCCATGTGTCATGTCGTGTTTTGGCATTTCGGTGTCGAAAGCTTTCTGTGTAAAACATACCGTTCGCCGCAAAATTATATTGAGTTTGGAGATAAAAGAAGTCGTAAATACAACGCCACAGACTTAACAAGCTTGAATTTCCAGCCTTTTCAACACAGTTCCTTGTCCGTTAATTATGCGAAATCAAACTCTCTTCACCAATTCTGATTTGCATTTTAGTGATGGTGTCGTAATTTCTTCCTTCGTTAACTTCGATTTTTCCGAGCCATTATCTCGCCAAGTTACGTCTTACATAGTGATAAAAAATATAGAAAGAAATAAGTTTTGTTTTGTTGCTGACGCAATTTTCTCACCATATGAGTCGCACCGTTGGTTATTAGCTCCTAACCTTTGTCCGATGAGCCTATCATATTTCTAGGAATACAAATTTCGAGATCCAGTTTTTAATAGTTCCTTATGTTCCATTATTACTGAAGGAAATGACGAAAATGCGTACTTCTTGGTCGTCTTTGAATTTCATATCAATGTTCAAAGATAAGTCATTATAAAACTCTACTCTTTTTTAAGTCAAACGTCGTGTCTTGTGCCATCTTTTGCTTTTGTCATATCATGTCAGTTAAATTTGGATTAACAAGACGGAGGTCGTTGAAATGATTTAACCAATTACACAAAATACGAATGAAGCGTTCTTAAAGCTGGTTCTAAAGGTAAAACCACGCTTTCGACCATAAGAAAAAAATTTAATTCTGACAACATTTCAAAGGAAAAATTTTAAAGGAAAA